>VJMY01000282.1:0-91376 GCA_009869795.1 Neelides sp. FZ-2019
GAACGAACAAAAATAAATGAATAAAAATAAAAACATTTTCAATAGCGCCAATAAGTTTTTTTCAAGCTATCTACCTAAGTATATAAATATTACTTAATTTAATGTCTTCGCTTTGAATATAAAATCAAAATTCAATTTTGATATTGATAAACAAATAATATAGGATATATTATAATTATACGATTTTGCAATATAATAAACTTTAATTTTAAAAATTGAATTGTTTGAAATCTTGTTCAATTCTTAAGATATTTATATAAAAGAATTTACTTTGTTCCTTGAATTCAGTGTAGGTACTTTGGGATTTCTAAGGATGCCTGCATGCATGCATTTACTCTCTGGCTTTCTCACCCGAATATAATTATGAATGAATAATTTATAAGTTTTTATCAATTTTCCTAACCTGGTTCATTTATTTAACATCCTCGTAGCATTGTCGTGATTTAAGGAGAGAATAATTGAATAATAAGTATTTAATAAGTAGGTAACCAATTAATATATTAGCGTTTAGAAGTTGATTAAAAGATTGGATGAGTAATGAGGTATTATATATAGTAGAGGAATTTGGGAATTTGATCGTATCTCATAGTTTATCACTCGTAGAATACCATATATTTGTAATATAATCACTAAATATGTAGGTATGTTGTATACACATTTATTAATATTTAGCTAGTATATATACATGTAATATGATCTACTAGAAGAGCAATTTCTCGTCTGTTCTTTAATATACATATTTTGTATTGTACCGAATTGATATTTATGTTCTAACGATGTTCTAACGATGTTCTAACGATTGAACTTTCGAAATTACAAATTCTTGTATTCGTAGGATTAAGGTGAGACTTTACGTTAGTATACCATATAAGTTTACGAAATGATGTAAAGAGGATTTTCGTGATTTAAATAATTATTATATATACTAAGGGTCCTTAATAATTATATAGTAATAATGGTACATTATATAATCTCCTCAATTTGAGAACCGAGTTGAAATTCTGAAGATGTGAAGTTGATATTCTCCATCTCGTCCTCTTCCACTCATCAGTATTCCGGAAGAAGATTGATAATTTAAGTAATGACAGTGGGCTTTGCCGTAGCTGTCGTAATTTCTGATAGCTTCATGTCTATTGGAATCCGGTCGTCGTAGAGAGTCGGGGCTTGGAGAATGATGCCGGCTGTCCCCACGAGCACGGCCAGAGTGAAGATCCAGAGGAAAAGACGATCCAAGACCATGGCGACGTATTTCCAGTCTTCCTTCACCTGGAGAAAAACTTTTACTCTCAAATACATTCGATCAAAACTCTAGCATGGATTGCACTGCACAAATTGAACTTCGTGCTTAGGATATTATATTAAAAAAGTTATATATAGATTGAAAGATAATCTCTAACTATACGGACTTGAGCCTACGGCCGTCGGGAAATGCATTTCGATCATCAATCTTGATGGAAAATATCTCGTCTATGGAGTACATGCTGAAGAATAATTTTTTTAATTTCCTTCAACCTTAATTTTTTTAGTGTAATTGAAATAATTAAGCCATGAAAAACAATTTTTAAGCTTGAAATATACATGAGTACTAGATATAATGGGTTAGATATGCAACTGTTGGCTTTAAATTAATATGTTCTTTAAACTTCGAGCCGGAACTAAAATGTCATTTTGTGCAAACAAATAAAAGATAATCATCAATGTTAGAAGAATATAAATTGTTGTATTCAAATAAACAGAAGTAACTTTGCTATTCTCATGTGTTTTTGAGTCAAGAATAATCACGCAACTGATTATTACCAAGGGCATGAAATTGACATAAATTTTCCAATCGTGCATATTCATTATTCATACTCTTTAACCTCATGCATATTTATTAACAAACCATGTTCATCTTTATTGGAAACTTCATACTCGAATATTAGAACTAATTATCAAATATAGGGGTATATATAATAGATAACTTAAACTATTAAATCCTTATTCCTAAAAATTATAAATTCATTTATAACATCTATAAATGAGCTCACCCTTTTTGGCCGATTTTTAGACTCCCTCCCCCTTGTAACGCTTTTTAACCCTTTTGGCCTATACCATCAACATATACAGGTAACACTTGCTCTGACCCCCCCCCTCCCCCTATAGTGTGAGCTCTTTTATGGATGTTCCCTAACCTAACCTTTTAAACTCACTTGAGAATTAAACTGACACGTGTAAAAGTTTTGATTTTAAATGACATGTTTATAGATCCTTGCATTCAATGTTTAAATTTCTATCAAATATGTAGGCATTTTTAGAATAGTTGGACTCTACACTTTTAAACTAGGCTTTTTTTGTAACCAACAAATAAGTAAGTCGATGATTTTTACAAAAAATATTTGTTGTTCTGAAAAAGATGTTTAAAAAAGACAATACCTAATGTATGTAATGTATTTATGTATGTATTATAGAAAATACATTTGAAACAAAAGTAATGCATCTCATCAGTCAAAAAGTTTTAGTTAGATTTAGTGAGATATTCAGTATATACTAATTATATAAGTGTGCGTCAAAATATCAAAATGAGTGACAATCGCGTTCATGACATGTCTTCAATTATGCAATTGTGTCAAAGTCAAACGTGAGTGAAGTCTTCAGTTTTGCATGCAAAGGAGTAAGTTATTTTAATTAAAAATTGAATCACTTGCATGAAATTATAATTCATTCTGAATTAATAAAATAATATTATTTATAGAAATAATTTGCACGTGCTATATGATGATTTAATTAATTGTTTAATGATTCAATGAATGAAGCTTTTTTTGATGAATTAAGCTTTTTTGTTCATTCTAATAAAATATAAGTAATAAATGCTTGTATGTTGTATATTATAATTATGAACTTTACTGTGAATTATATCTATTTGCATTTCCCATTACACATTACCTAACATAAATAATATTTGAAGAAAACAAAAACCAAAGAAAAGTTATTTAATCTCATCAATCATTATGAATATAATTGAATAGGAAGACTCACTCGAATGGACTCTTCTTCTCTTCGCGTATGTTCAGCAATAAATCGGACTCCGTCGACAGCTTTAGAAACTTCAGGGCAACCTGGCCAAGAAGCCCTGCCTTCTTCGCCGTCAACGTCCCCGTCAAGATCCCCGTCCAAATCATGTTCATGATCATGATTGTGAAGCTCTGCCGATCGGAGAAGAGAATGTTGCGATGCCCGAGAAGGAGCATTTGGTGGTGGCGGAGGAGGAGGTGGCATTCCATGAATTTTACAGCTTCCGTTGAGGCCCAGGGCTTCAACAACCTCTCTGTCATTAAAATCAAAGAAAAGATTGAACAATCATTTCATTTGGATTTAAAGAAACAGATAAAACACGGCTCGTTGTTAGATATCTAGTAGAAAAATGCTAACACATGACTATATAGTAGACTTATCGTTAGTAGATAAACATCCATGCAGAAATATATAATTTAAAATATTTGATATATATCATTAATTAATAAAAGGTCCATTAAACCAAATGATTTCTATGACAAAATTAAAATTTAACAGCATTAAATATTTTATGAACAATGGATTATTTTAGCGAGTTTTTCTTGAACAGTTAATTTTATAATGAGGCTATTAATTTAGAAAGTTTAAGCCTTCGGCGAAGTATGAAACTTGGGAACTAATCTTTCCTTTAAAATGCTTTCCCAGAAGAGAATTATAAATTCTGCATTCTCTTAAACTTCATCCTCTTACGAAGAAAAGAAATTTTAAGATTCAGAAAAGTTCTTTCAATTAAGCATATTTTGTTAATAGAAATTGTCACGAGAATTGACAGTGATTTCTATAGGAGTTTTAAATGTGAGCAGAATGGATTTCATATACATAGGTAAAAGCCTGTAGTTCTCAGTAAAATATTTTCTATCAATCCCGACTTATCGCTGAGGGCTCGTGAAGATTACAAGGGTCAATTTGGGATGTTGTCTGGTGTCGTTTAAGGAATTAAGGAGCGAACCTTGGAGAATAGTCGCCTCCGTTCCGACTTCCAAGAAGGGCCCCAAGTCCCAAAGCCTCCTGAATGTCCCTTAATTGGAGTGGCTCGTGGAGAGAGATGGTGGGCCTGAGTTCGAGTCCATTGCAGGTCCGCACGAGAAGGCGCCCACTCCCATTCAGACTCTGACTCGTCTTACCCGCTATCCTGAATAAGTGAAAGCATCCTGGTCATTAATCATCATTTTTTGAAAAGGGTGGGGCGAGAGAAGAGAAATATCAATGAGGAAACCTCTCGAGGTAGTACTGCGGTCGCCTCATGACGAGGAGCCGTGGAAGAATGTGAAGGAAGACCCTGCGGACCCATGGGGCCATCGTGTGAGTTTGAGGCGTCCGAAAATGTATGTTGAGAACCAAGACGGTCACGCATATACTGAAAGTGGAAGAAAGTGATGGAGCGATAGGCGATCGAGCCAGAGGAGAAATTACAATGAGTGAGTCTCCGGGAGTTGTGATAATATACGGAGCACGTGTAGGCTTTTTGAGAGGATTCCTTCTCCTCGGTTCACTCATCAAGTGAGCTCTCAGTTTCATTTACCCTCCACACCTAAATAAATCTTTTTATGGACTTTTATCGGATTCGGATCAATTTCGGCGCCTCTGAGACGAACACGCCTCTCGAAGCCAACTCAATAATGTACGATTCCATCGAGAAAAAAATAAAGATCTCTCAAGGAACCCTCAAGAAAGAAAGTGTAGAAACCTGTATGAGGAATAAAGTTTATTTCAAAATGCTTCTTGGGCTCAGCTAAAAGAGTTCAAACTTTTCGGGGGTTTTATTAATATTTTTTTAATTCCTTCCTCATTTAGAATCTCAACAAGGCTCTTGCCATTGAGAAGGGCAAACGGGGAAAGTTTGAGGGGGAAATCTTTAAAGAGAGGTCGATTAAGATTAGAGGAGGAATTTGGTCCTCGAGCCGAATGGAGGGAATGAGCATTAGGTGGAGTATAAAAATAAATTGGAGTGCCTTCCTCTCCCATTTACCTGACCGTATCGAGGATCATGGTGAAGAGGACAAACTTTCCGAGCAAAGGAACGACCAGACTCGTCGGCGGAATAATTTCTGCCAGCAGCAAGAAGAACACAGTGAGAGAGAGGAGGATCGAAATGGACAAGCTAACCTGGAAGTAATCAGGGTTTTAATCTTGAAACAGAAAGAGCTTTACTACTTTTTCTCCCGAGTCGGACGGAAGGTAGAAGACGAGGACTGTGAGGAAGGAAATGCCCATGCAGGGAATGATCAAATTGACGGTGTAGAAAAGCGTCTTCCGTCGCATTGTAATGTTGAAGGTGATGTCCAAGTAGGGTTCGTCGCAACAAGTGTAAAAACGCTCGTTCCTCACGGCAGGGACTTCAAGAATGTCCCATTCAACTGACATGTAGAACTCGGAAAGATCCACACCAATCTCCACAATGTTCGTTCCTTTCACTTCGTCAATGTGTCGCAGGTCCACCTGAACATGACACAAAGGGGAAATATCAAGTTTCATCATCTTGAAAAATAACCAGATTTCATTTATTTATCCCGTCTTCATCCTAATTGGCTCTTCTGAGCTACAGAATCATTTTTGATCAAAATTGTCAAATCTTTTAACCTGAAACCCGTCATAGGTCCAGGACCCAAATTTCATGACGCATGTTTGTTCGTCAAAAGGAAAATATTCAACATCGATTTCACAAGAAGATTTGTATATGGCAGGAGGCTTCCACTCAACAAGGCCGTTGTGGTAGAGAGTTGCTTTTGTCGCGAGTGTCACTTCAAAATTCCCGTCAGCACTGAAAGATTAAATAAGCATTTACAATTTTTCTAAAGAGTCTTCTGTTCAAGTAGGAAGCGGGATAATGCCTTGATCGATTTGAGCAAAAAATAAATTTAAATTTAAATATCATGTCTCCGACATAATAAATGCTAATATGGACTTGTTCATACTTTTTTCTATTTATTATTTGCTCACTCATTTGTTTATTTAAATGCTTAAAGGATGAATAAAAAGTATTCGAATATTTACCCAACACACTTTTCCCACCCATAACCTATGCAGACTCACTCAGTCAATGTAAAAAGAAGTCACTTATATTACAAATGAGAACTAAGATTATCATAAAAATCTCATATATATTACAAAACGCTGTATTCAACAAATATTATATTTATGAACAGCGAAATTTTGGTTGTTGAATCCATTTATCTTCCTCTTGCTTGAATATTGTTAATTCACTCTCAGCACATATGTCTTTTATAAATGATAACCTTACTAACAATAAGGATCCAAAGAATCCTGTTTTTGTAGCCTATGAAAAATAATGATTAATAGAACATTTATGATAAAAAGTTTAGTAAAGAATGTTTAATCAATATACTTATACTTGTATATTATGAAGGGGGGTTCATTTGAGTACAATTGTGTCTATAATATAAATATAGTCAAGTATAATGATACATACAGATAAATTACTTTCGTTAGACTAATCAAAGTATAGGTTTTTGCTATCGTTCTAGATTATGTTACTAACTCACTAATGATGCAAATAGGTAATGTAATGATGAATATTGTCATTTTTGTCTAGTGCAAATTATTGTATTAGTATTATTTTGTGTTGTCAGTTTGTATGTTTGAGCTATCTACTTCTTTCTATTTATTATACCTTAAGCATTTGCCAAGATTACTTGAAAATTATTGTAGTGTATCCCAAATCATGCCAGTTTATGCACTTGACTAAAAGAAAGAAAAGTTCAAAAAGATGTCTAATACATACGATGGTCTTAAAGGTATTAGCTTATACTTTATTTTACGATCGGGCATTAAAGTCGTTCAAAAGGCTTAAAAACGACGTATTAGAAGGCAATATGGATTATGGTATTAAATTGTTCAAATTGGAAATATATTGAATGAGGAAATCTTGGCTCTACGACTCTTGATATTTCTTTATTATCCACTTAATTTCTCTCGAGATGTGGAAAAACTTTTTATTAAGCCCTTGAGATTTTTCATTTAAAAGGAGAAGTTAAGGAAGATGAATTTAAGAGGGCCGTCAGTGGATTAATTAAAATTTATAGGTGGGTCTTTATCCATAATTTGGGAAGATAGATGCGAGGGGTTTTTGTGGGAGCTTCGCGCGGGAAATACTCTAAAGGCACAGTGATTCTCACTAGGAAATAAACTCGGGTTTATTGCGTTATTAAATTTCATAGGGACGAAGAGCCGAGTGGATATAAGGGTGAAGAGTCGAAACTGGATTTTATAGGCAATTAAGGCGTAAAGTGTGAAATGTCTCGTTAGTAATATGACAAAACGGTGGAGACATATATACTACTTAAAGACCATGGCATCCTACACTTGCTCTCTATTATAGACACACTTCAAGTGTCGTCAGACAAAGTGACTAATAAACTTATGAGCTTGAATCACGAGTCAAAAATCAGTAGCGAAGAATCACTTTGTGAATAATTACTCCGCAGCCCTGATTGCCCTATACGGCTCTCCATATTCTCATAAAATGGCTAATGCCAGGTATACTAATGGAAAGAGTCGAGGACTTTCTTCATTCGCATCGGATCCAGGAAAGTTCGAGAGGGCCAAAGAAAAAGAGAAATGTTCTCGACTCAATCACTCTTATCGAAATGGGTACATTGGTCGTGTCTGGACTGGACCTTTAACAATAAGTATTTATATGTTCTTCCTCTCTACATGCTCTAACATAAAAAGGGTCGAGTGCTCGAACGTAATACTTATGTGTACGCAATGGCATTGCACCCACACGTGTAGAGCCATTTCCTTTTCCGCTTCTCCTAGACTATCCGTTTCCTCAGGTTGAGTCGAGGTTTTTTCATACGGGCTATTTAACCTCAGGTTTGGAACTTACTTGTTGTAGAGGACAATGTCAGGTCGCCAAATGTGATCGGAAGGCACGTGGAGCATTTTCACACCTCCATACTCGGCTGGGTCCCAAGTCAGCTTGTAATCGTACCAGAACTGGGAGAAAAGAGAAGGAATGGAGAAAAGAATCTGGTTAGAGAGCCATTTCTCCTAACAATGAGATTTAAGGGAGGATGAATGAGACACCGTGTGTCTCATTTCATCTCTCTTTCTACCTTCCTTCGACCTTTTCCCAACTTTCCCCTCTCTCCATTCTCTCAGAAAGATGTGAAATGAAAAATTTGGGAATTACGACTTGAGACGAAGCAAGGCCAACCCCTCGGTTCATGCATTCGGCCCAAAATAATTCCCGGCATTATATTTTATTAACCCAATAAAACTTATGATGGTCTTTCCATAAAAAGATCTCTCGTCCAAGACCACTCCGTATCGGAATAGAAGAGAGAACTTTCCAAGGTGTATACCTTGGCACATTCCTTCGTCTCGTATACGAGCTAATAGGAGGGCAGATGAGATGAAAGTTCTTTTAACATATAGACTTCTCTCAGACACTGTTATCACATATCTGTTATATGGACTCGAGCAAATTCGGACTTCTTGGAATGTTGTAATAATAAGTATATGTGGTTTTATAAGGACACAAAGTACAGGAGATAGTAATACAAGAGTAATACAAGATGCTGGTGAGGTGAAGAAAGTGGTCCGAAGAAGGGTTCGTATACTTTTAATAGGCTTTTTAATAAGTTTTTACCTGTTCCACCCACAAATTTGTTGTCATGATCTGGTTCTTGAGATTCTGAAAAGAAAAAGTTAATTTTTCAACTTTTAATTCTTTTCGCAGTGGTTACCTTATGAATGAAGATGGTAAAACTTCATTCTTTTAAAAAGTTAGGTTGTATTATATTATTTAATCTTTATTTCCAAATAATTTATTAAAATTTGAAATTATCTGAATGGATGAAAAGGGGCGAAAAACCCTTTAACATTCCTTCAAACATAATTCATCTTTTGCATAGTTGGAATAAATTTATTGCGAAATTGAATAAAATGTATGATTCATTAAATGTTATAGCTTTCAACTTAAATTCAATCGGTTTGGCCTTTCCCCTCTTTAGTGGGCGGAATCCCTCCAAATAAAAGGGCCATTCTCTCTACAGATGCTCCATTTGCTACAACTGTCGGCGGAGGTTCCGAAGGCAAGTAATTGAAGAAATATGCAAATCTCTTTTACTTCTTTTCTCTTTCCTCGACTCTCCCTATCCCAAGAAGAATATCATAAGTCTGGAAAGTTTCTCCTCTCAGAGTCCTAATATCTCCTTCTTCCCCGTTCACTAAGGCTACTATGCTCAAGTTCCCCTATTTTAGGAAGAGAAAGCGGAAAATTCTTGTGGAGCAGGATGTAGAGGAAACAACCAACTCGTCGGTTACGCTTTCTAACCAAACTACACAACTTTACCTCTCCCACCCTTTGTCCTCTAATTTTATACTTAGTATAATTTCAACAAATGAAGTAAATTCATATTATAACTCAAATTCAAAATTAACTTTCTCATACAAAGTGTTAACTTGACAGAAAGAGAAACAATAACAAAGGGAGAAGTTTTGGAAATAAAAGATTTTTATTTTGATATTCCTTTCCAAGGGTTTTTTCTCTTTTTTCCCTCTCGATTTTCAATCGATTGAGGGTGGCGGAGGAGTGCGGGTTGAAAAGAAGGAGTGAAATACTCTAGGATCAGAAATGGGGACAGGTAGGCAATAAATGAAATGAGCTAAAATTCAATCTTAACTTGTTGAGCAAACATTGAAGAAATGAAGTCTGCTTCGAATACAGGGTTAAACAAACCTTTAAACCCAAATGCTGTAAAGTGAAGAGTTGGAAAATATCATTTCGACACGAAATCTCGTCTTTTTTTTATCTGTATCACAATATAGTATCACTATGAAAGAAGAAGGAACGAATGAGAAATCATATACTAGATATGAAATGAAATACTAGATCACCTTATATTCAAATGTACTAAGTACCTATTTACATAGGTAGTTCATACATAAAAGTAGTTAATTGGAAAAAGTAGACCAAAGCAAAAGTTTCCTTACATTTGTTATGTTTCTCTTTGTCGCAATTAAAATATTTGTTCATAAACTCATTAACCCAGATTACTACAAAAAAGAATGAATTTAAAAAGAATTTAAAAAGAATTTAAAAAGATTTTTTTTCTTATAGAAGAATAAAAATAATTAGTGAAAGGATTATTTAGAAACCAAGTAAACACAGAGACCATGGTTCTATTCAAATGCCTAATAAAAAGAGTCATTTCTCATTCAAATCCCCTTCAAATTGAGAAATTGGTTCAAAATTAAAATTCAGGAACGAAGAACATTGATAAATGGAATGGTTACATATAGTTAATCAAAGGGAAATCTCTTCTCAATGTATTTATAAGAGTTGAAAATAATCCCAAAGGCCTTTCTCCGAATATACTTACTTACATAATTTGGAAAGAGGACCTGGAGAAAAGGGAGAGAAAAGTCCTATAACTCTCCTAAGTAATAGACGTAGGGCAAAATAATCAGTATTTACGACTCGCATCGGAAGATGAATGCAAATGAAGTGGAGTGTAAAAGGAAATTGAAATTGTGCCAACTAGAAGAGTGTTTGGAGATTAAAGCTTAATGAAGGTGGCCATCAAAGAGGAAACGCGGATGAAAAGGGGTTGTTCGGGTTAAAAAGGGTAGACAGGTTAGAGACGCATTTGCCTACTAAGCGGATGAAGGAGAATCATCATCCAGTTTCATCTTGTTCAATCAATCGATGGAGATGGAAGGATGGGACCGTTTCCAATTACGAAATCCTCAACCTCGTCCATCGTCTCTTGAGACGTCGTCTCGTTGGACTGAGTAATTTATATGACAAAGACCTTACCCAAGGGGTTCAACCGACTTGACCTCCACTCTCACTTGACCATGCGTTATCAATTACGCGAGTCCTGAGGGAATCAAAATGGCCTATCCTCCCTTCAAAAACATTCTTATTACTATGACTATTCGACTCCTGGGTGCCTACCTCATTATACAGTAGACGGGCGTGTATTTGCATTTTTTTTTGTTTATTAAATACGAAAAGGTCTCATTAGGACACACGGGGTCCTCAGCACGACTCGACTGAGGAAATGAAAGTTGAAAAAAAGAGGAGTGAGGCTTTCGAGGCTGAATCGATTTCTCTAAAGTAATCTCTATCTCTCTTCCTACTCTTTTCCAATTGAATCTCGACTCCCCAAGAAAGAAGAATTTAACTTTTTTAATCTTTCCAACCTTTTTTCAATTACTAAATGTGTATAATGCGTGAATTTAGAGAGAAGAACTCTGTTAGCCCCAAGAAGGTTTCATATGGAGGACTCCTTCTCTCTCTTAATTAACTTCAATTAACATCCTTTGCCATCTGGCCTCAAAGAAAGAGGGAAGAAATAGCTGTGCTGAAAGGAAACAATTAAATTACAAGGGAAAAGCTCTCTTACTCACTCACTCGAGCAACTCGCGACATAAATGACAAAAATATGAGAATCCTGATGAAAGAATAACACTTCGCTTCGGGGCTCTCTCCTATGACCATTTCTACATACATGGAGAGCACATTTCTAGGTGAAAGCCAGCAATATAATGTGTCTTTAAATGAACAAACGTCGTCGTTGAAGGAGAATTGAAATAAAATTCAAGACTCTGAGGAAATTAATTTACAATTTTGAAAGCTCAAGGGAAGATCAGGAGTGATTGTAAGTCGTAATTGAACTGTGTTCATTAATTAAGTTAGAGATGAAAAGAGATTGGATGTATGAATAAAGGGACTCACCACATCGATAAGTTGCGAGAGTTTCAATTTGATTTTCACTGTGAGGGCGTCCGACACGTTCACGACGGGTCGAACCAATTTATTATAGTTTGAGAGGAGATCGTCGTAGAGCCTCTTTGCGTCCGGGTTTCCAGCTGACCCTAATTGCAACCGAAAGCAAAAGAGCATTAGACAAAGGATTCTATTATTTCTGATGGAATCCTTTCTCAGCCGGTTTCTCCGCTTCTTCCAACACCTTTTCATGACCCTACACGAAATTGACTATCGATGAGGGACTAGAACACTTTTCGTTCCTCGACTGAGTGAAATATGAACTTGGAGCTCAAAGTAAGTGAAATTCCTCCGAGTGACACTTTGTGAGTCTGGCCTGAAGAGGAGCAGCGGATGAAGGAGAGGGAGAGAGGAGGAGCTCCGGATTCACTGGGGCCATGTCCAAAACTGACAGGTCAGAAAGGAAGGAGAGAGGAGAAGAGAAGTCGGTGGCAGGCAGAGCGAGAGTGGCCCACCCCTGAACTCAGGATCACGATAAGAACAAGTCCCTTACTCATCATTTCCTGGATCAAACCTGGAATTCCGAACCTTGGGGATGCGGGAACCCTTGACTCAGGGGGAACCAATGAAAAACAGGTGCATTTTCGGAAAGAGTAATCGAGCAGGGTGAATTCTCTGGTTTCATCTATCATTTCCCGACATGTACCACCTCATCTTAATCATCTCAAGTCTTCACTCCTTATCTCATTCCATGAGACTCAAATATCCAAAGCTCAAATCCTCAGCTTTCACTCTCCCTCACTAACTGAATCTACTCACCAATTTTCCCTCGCTCAAAGAACGCCAGTCTTCGATCTTCCTTACCACTCAACACACTCATCAACAAATAATTACCAAACCTTTCCCACCATACATACAATCTCTTGAAAATTTAATTATTCCTATCTCCTTTATATTTAAACCTTACATCTTTATATTGGATATATTTTATAACAATCCAATTCAATGATCAAACAACCCCTATTAAAGTGTCTTAATCTCTTGAGTAAGATATATAGATGGAAAGGGAATTCAAACCACTAATAAATAATATTTTCAGGACTGCTCTACTACATATTTAGGGCGTCCGTTCGGTTTTGCCTGGATGGCTTTATTAAACCATATTTGCGGAAATGCCTATCAAAGTCAACAACATGAATGTAAATATTACCCCGTTCTTAATGAGAGCCATTACTCTGAGGTTGATTGTGAAATAGAGTAGGTAATTAATTTCCCCAATTCATTTTGATTCAAAGTCACAGCGATGGTGAGCTACTCGCACTATAGGTACGTGTATTTATTAAGTCTATAAGTGAGTGAGAAAACAACATTTTATGAATAATACATAATGAATTGGGCTTAACTTGACTGTCCTCAAAGAGTTACCAACTAAACTTAAAAATGAATATCTTATATATTTTATATGATATCTAAACAATATAAATAATTTGCATGTCATAATCATTTGCATAATTATTCTGAGTTCTCAAAAAACATGAATAATTTAGAAAGTTATACATACATATAAACTCTTATTATTATTTACTATATATATATATATATAATATTTAAATTACTCTAATCATTTTAAACATAAAATAATTACAATTTATAATCATCCTAAAAAGCCATATTAAGGAGGGATAAAATTCTTAAAACTTATGTTGGTTTTAATGTATGAAATGAACTGGCTTCCAATTCTTAAATAAATAAACAAAGCTTTAAATCCTTTAAAGTCAATTCCCTTTGGATAAAAAGGAACATTAAAACAACCGAATTAAATTGAGAAATTTAAAATGCAGTTTGAAAGTTAAACTACCTATTCTAACTCTAGTACTATTTATGTAAACATATTTAAAAATTAATATATGCAAAAAGGAAATTGAATAATTTTGATAATGAGGAAGTTCCTTATTCAAGAGCTTTCTCTCCAGTTCAAAATAATTTTCTTCAAATTCTCCATGCATAACGTGAATGAGAAATGAGGAGGGAAGATCAACTTTTGTTTCTCTTTCTCCAGACATTTCCTTCGACGAATTAATTCTCCAAAGAAAGGGAATCTTATAGTTTCTTATGAATTATGAATAAATAATGTTAAATTTTATCATAAGGAGTTATTCCTCAATGAATGAAATGTTACATTGATGGTCGGTGAAAGCACAGGCATAATATGTACATAAAATATGTTAATAAACCTTAACAATCGTTAATAAATCATGAGTGTAATTTAGGCATATATACATAAGTCCCATTTCCGACATTTGGTTAAATGAAAGCGGATATTCTTTCCATAGATCTATATGGTTATGGCATGACAGCAGAAATGGAAGAGTTGAATGGAAAAGGCTATAAAGAAAGTAGCGAGGATTTTCTTATCTTTACCCCAAACAACGCGAACCATTTAGAAATATGAAAGCATCGTCACGCCTCCACTCGTTTCCTATACACGTTTAATATTCAAGTTCGCATCAATGATTGTTTTCGTTTGACCTTATTTAACTTCCTTTCCATTTCCCCATAATTTATTGTTTAATTAATCACATTAAAGCTCTAAAAAACTTTCAAATAATTTAGCTTAAAATTTCTAACTGCTGAATATGTGTCAAGATGTATTTGTATGCACCTACAAACAATGCATATACCAATGCATATACCAATGTATATATATATTATGTGTATGAATGAGAAAATATAAACATGTATTCAGTAAATTGAAAATAAGTTAGGAATTCTTGTAAAAAATTTAGCAATTAGACTTGTATAGAGACATGGATAGTGCTAAGTTAAAGTATATACATCATCTCGCTTCATTTTACTTATAAGCAAATGAGCAAAGCTGTATAAGAGAACTGGAGAAAGTAAATAAAGTGATTGAGTTATTCACACATTAGTGTCTTGAGGCTGCATGAAATGCATGTGAAATTAAATCCTTCTCTTTGGCTGTTAAACATTTATAATAAAATGATAATTTCGCAATTGAAATGGAAGAATTGGCTCGGATGTGAATGTAATAAAATTTAGGATCGGGTGTAGGAGTTGCTTGATCAATTGATCCTGCCATGTTTTCCCCTGGTTGTGCATATAGGGATATACATAAAACAATGAATTCCGTGTCCAACATCCCTCTGAGCCATTTTCCAATAGCGAACCGAAGTGTCAATGTGAACTGAAGTTCCCTCTGAGGGTGTAATGGCCCAATGGAGCCAAGAATGGAGGGAATAAATAAGGAGAGGATCATGGGCTTGAGAGTCTGAATGGGATATCGACAGCGGGTGGATGTGATTCCAGTTCCCAGTCACTCACGGAGGCCTGAGTCTTTCTCCCACTTCCTCTCATCCATTTCCTTTGCTTCGTATCCACGCAGATATCGATTCACCATGTAGAACGAAATGAGAGTATGTGAATGGAGCAGATAGACGAGGACTCATTCCCCTTATGGGATGAATTCGCCCCAGCTGTTCTCAAACTCCCCATTTAATGATGTATATTACAATGACCCTGGGAATTTCCCCATCCGAGGAAAAATCTGAGAAAAGTCATCTTGAGGAGTAAGAGAGGGCTTGAGTGCAGTTAATTACATGGGACGATGAAAGAAACGGCGGAGGGTCGAGAGTCAGAGCCAAGGACCACGGAGCGGATCTTTTAGAAAGAAATCTCCAGTTTAGTTTTCAAGATACCCGGAAGATTCCTCACGGGGATCCCGTTTCCGTTTCGTTCCTCCGCTCCGCTTCACTCGTTCCCTCAAACACATTGTCAACGTTTGTCAAGAGACTCGCAATTAGAAATAAAGTTTATCTCATCCCCATTCGAGCCCGAGCCTTTCATTTTCAAATGCTATATCGGTCAAAGGAGATTCTGAATGCTGATGAAACTCATTTCCACGCCAGTCGTTCCCATACCTACAGAATGTACATGCGGACTTTGGATTGTCTTTCTCTCTCCTTTCCCTCTTTTTTACTTTCCTGCCTCATTTTTCCCAAGTTGAAAAAAGAATCTGCATTGCTACTGGGCCAAACCTCCATTTATGCGACTCCCAACACATTCTTTTCATTAGAGAAAAAAGCCTTTTCGCGCAACGGAAGTAAAGTGAAGGAACCCCCATTTGATAAATCAAGACCAGCAAATTACTCGATTATTCACTTTGAATTACTTTATAACTGCTCAATTATTCACGTCAAAACACTCTGACTGGCCTTCCATGAATTAACTATTTAATTTTAAAAGTTCCGATTTGTCAGTGTAAACTGGATTAGTTCATATAATCTATTACCGAGGATAATTATTAATGTGAATGTTTGGCAATTATCAATTTTGATCAAGCTTCTGAATTTATGCGTCTCTAGTTAATTAGAACTCGCTAGCCTTTACATATTACAGTATTTTGCGACAAGAGAAACAATAATTTACAGAATGTTTAGATGTGTAAAAGGAAAGAATCTAACAAATGCGGTGTCATCGGGATTATATTGATTTTCTTCCCCGCGACAAGCTTATATACGTACAATTAAGTAGTGCTTGACAATCTGTTAGGTTCAGGAGTTGAGAAATAAATTCCGAGGCTCAAAACCTTGGAGACTTATACACTTTATTAATACGGCGGAATTTGACGTCGCCTTGTCCAAGTTTTTACAGATGGCATAATAATGATTATCCGGACAACAAAAGGTGTGAGGTCTTAAATTGTTTCTTTTATTTCTTTTTTTACTCCTTTTGTCCATCCTTAAGGATACAACGCTATTGGACAGTGTTCAACATTTTGACGACTCTGGCTTAATGTCGGTTGCCCGAGTTATTAGTCCAAGTGGAGTGCTTGGAGTGCTGTGATAAAGGGGCTATAAGAGAAGATGCGGGGCTCAATTGGACATTTTAATATTCCTTTCTTTATTGTTGGTACCTGGCCTCAAGGGGCAGCTGGTTGTTGGCATGAGAGGGAAACCTGCCTTGCTCAACGAGTGAGGAAGATGAAGAGCCACTTTCTCTTTCCGCAATGTTCCTCTCTCCCGTTGAACAAAGGAGAAGAAAGGATTTATACCGACGGATCTCTAATGAAATTTTACATGGTTCAATGAGAGATTTGAGAAGAATGGGAGGCATATCCGCCGGGAGAAGAGAGCAGAAAGGAAGACAAACCGAAAACTCTTCATTATTAACCCATACTTGGACATGTAGAATGAGCTTTTGTAAATATGTACTGTCTATGCTTTGTACATTTGTGTTGGAGTAACAAACAAACGAGGTTAATTATTTGCATAATAAATATAAATTGCAGAACATTAACGGATAAACATAAACATCATTAACGATTTAATATAATTTACATACTTATCGAGCTGACTATTAAGTGTAGGGGAGGACATCTGTATTTAAAGATGTTACATTTCCTAATTTTCTATTAAAAAGTGTTCCTACCTTAGGGTATTATGTGTATGTATTGTGTATTTCTGTGAATGATTATAGATTTAGATACCAATATATTGTGACCAAATCAGCGCATTAAATTGTTAACTGCTCAAATGTATAATGCAAATGCATGCAAAATTCATTAATGGCTTATTAGATCAATAAATCAAAAATCGTTTAGTAATCATTAGAGTTCTACTGTGAAGTTTTGTTCTGGTTGGGGAAGAAGGTTATCAATATAAATTGCCTATTTAATTCCTGGGTGAAGATGAAGTGGCTCTGGAGTGCTCGAGTGATCAATTGTCTTAAAAATTCATAAACTCTCCGAGATGCATAATAATGAAGCGAATAATTTTGGAACTCGTTTTCCTTTCCTTTGAGTCGAAAATCGTGACGGTCAGGAATTTGCAATTAAACCGATCTTTAAATTCAGGATTAAACATCAGTTCAGATGGATGGAATGATGGGTCTCATGAAAACAAAGGAATTTGATTTCCCTTCATTTATAACCTAATTTCATTCTTTATAGCTCAAAGGCACAAAGCATTAAAATAGACTTGACATGAAATACATATTCTATTACAAAACCAAAGGCTTAATTGAAAAATAATTTCATTTTAAGACGAAAACTTAAAATATTTTCAAAATTTTGAGAAAATCCTATTAAAGAAATCAATCTCTTACTATCATATTTCAAAGTGAAATATATATTTTTATATTATGTTACAAATTATGTCGTATATTTTCATATAAACTTTGTTCCTTTCACAATAAATATCTTTATAATATTATAATTGAGTCAATAAAAATTGACGATCAAGAAATTGCTTGTCTAAACTGTAATATTATTGTAACAAAAGTTCTTAGTAATAAGATTTAAACAATATAATGTATATATATTTGTACTTATAAGTTAGCAAATAATATTGAATATTAAATAACTGCATGGATGTCAAAAGAGCTATTTAGTTATTTAACATTATTGGAGCCTTTTATGGTAATTTAGAAAAAATAGTACATAGTATATTTGTAAAATAAGTGAAATAATAAGAATTGTATTAGATATATTATATATTTGACTCAATAAAAAATATATTATAAACAGTGATAGTGTATATTTAATATGTATAATAAATACACGTATTTATTCTTATGATGTACTTATATGTACATACATAGAATACATTTATAAGTATATATATATATTTCGATACACATTTTGCATACTTTCAATTGCTCAACTGTATAAAATCTGTAATTTATTAATCAATTTAAAATTCACAAAAGTATGTATATCTAACTTGCTTTTTCTCTTGCATATCAATAGATTTACTATTGTCGTCATGATTTAGGAAGACGCAACATTTGGGTAAGTAACATAATTTAACATGAATTATAAAGGCAAATGCTGAAAGTCGAAAAGGGAAAAATGTTAAAAGGAGAAAGCCGTGCAATATGTAAGAGCACTTTCGAGTCTTTCGAATAGAAAAGTTCACTTCCTTTAAACAACGGCCATAAGTATATGTATATATGTACCTACTACTTAATATAGCTATAGAGGGATAAAAGAGAGCAAGTGGAAAGGATGGTGAAAGTGGAACTACTTTACTTACATACTTAATAACGTCTAACTCAGATCTTTTTAAAATAAAGAAAGATACATTTTCTCAACTCCTCTTCTTTCAATGAGGGTCGAAGGGTTAAGGAATCTGAGAAAGTGCTTTCCATGTCTTTATGAACTTTTTCGTTCAATACTCAAGTTGTTTGAATTAGAGTCTTGATGTCCTCACATTTCCCACCTGTGGAACTGGAACACAACTTCATCCGCAAAATTTGTTCACTTTCCTTTTTAACTTTTTCCTCTATTAAAGAGATTTGGCTTAATGTTCCTACTCGAATATTTCTACTCAAAGTTGATCAAATTATTTCGAGCATGATAAAGAAGCAAATATTTCATTTGATTATCTACATATATAAATATTGTAAATAAACATACTTATGTGTACTATTTATAGTATTAATATAATAAATAGTAAATGTATAATAATAATATTTACAAATTTATATAACAGAGGGTCAGTCATGGGTGAAAAACACAAAACCAGTTTTCCATGAAGTTTTCAACTTCTTGAAGTTGGGGGTTTGAGTGAGTTTTTCAAGTTCACTTACTCTAGTATTTACCTATCATTTGGTTACATTTTAATATTTTTATTCACTGAGACTTTTGATTTTCGTCTGATGATCATTGGAGTTTTGCACAGACTACAAATATTTAAACTTACTATAACGGACTGCAAAACGCAATATAAATCCATTTTGACAAAATTAGCAAATTTATGATTCTGTTTAATTAAAATCCCATCCAACAAGAGTCAATCATTATTAATTAAGATATTCGTCGTCAATTTTACAAGCTCCCTGACTGATTTTCTAGATCAACCTAAAAATTTATGCCGTAAAGTAAAATATTAATATGCTACTTTTCTCTAATTGTTTGCCAATTAATATACAGCATTGTTAATACATTTAAATCTTTCAGTATTAAACAATAAATGATGTTATTTGAATTGAGACTTTGTACTTTAATACACGTTTCAACGTATTAGTAATATGTAGGTACTATTTACTACACTAGGTAATATAAAAATTCTATTTCAACATTTGGAATTTCTTTCGTTCCAGTATTTTGTTCTTAACGCCAAGATGCCTTGCGATTTTATGCTCTGTTTCCCTTACAAGATCGCATGGCCTAGCAGCAATGAATTTCGGCTTAAGCGCTTTGGGGAAGCTTAAATGTCTAAATATTAGAATGTTTGAATACATAAATGTCACCATGCCCTGTATAGACTTTGTGTCCTTTTTTCAAAATAAATTGAATTAGTCCTACGTTCATGTTCACGAATTCACTATAAATTGATACAAATAGCCTGATGGGCGTTCATAAAACTTTTATAGATGCGTCAGCTTTAATACAATTTATTAAATGATTCCTTGAGATCTCACCACTATAAATTCCCATAAGATTCGTTTATTCCTCAAATGAAGGCTAAAGAATATAATTAATGAATTCAAAATTTATTTGCTATTTAGGAGCTTATTTTATTTATTATATATGCCTATGTCATATTTCACGATTAGTCCTGTTGATCCAATTATTCATACGGTCATTACAAACAATTAAATTATATTAATTTTGGGATACTCTGATACATATCTAAAGCAAACAAGAGACCTAATGTGTGATATTTTATGAAATGACCAAGTTAAGTCCTTCACCATATAACATTAAAAGTATTTCAATGGGGATAAATTATGAAGAAAGTTAAATAATTAAAGAAACTTAGCATCCGCTCACCTGCTATAAACACGAGAAGAGAGATTGTAAAGAAGGAAGGAAGAACTGCCATCCTTCCGAATTTCCTGTATAAAGGGAAGAAAGGTGAATCTTTCATTCGAGCCAAATGATCCAATGTCCTTCCCTCAATTAATAAAAAATTCATGAGGGTGAGCGAGAAAGTGTTCTTGTAAAATAGAGAGTCAGATAAAGAATTAGACTAAGTAACTTGACTTCGGATTCTTGTGATAAAAGTGAAAGATT
This sequence comes from Neelides sp. FZ-2019, assembly GCA_009869795.1. Taxonomy (NCBI): domain Eukaryota; kingdom Metazoa; phylum Arthropoda; class Collembola; order Neelipleona; family Neelidae; genus Neelides; species Neelides sp. FZ-2019. The sequence goes on from VJMY01000282.1 coordinate 20,790, forward strand.
GATGGGGAAATCGGAATTAATTATTTTCTTTTACAACCGTGTGAGAAAATTCATCTGGTTTTTCTTTCTTCGCTCTCATTTATTTTCAATTTTACAAGACATTAATTAAAGGAAGCGGAGCCTTAGAAAGGCTTAAGAACACATTTACTCTACAAGCTGAATGAAAGTAGAGGAATTGTAGAGGAAATCGTGATTTATGAAAAAAGGATTTCACAATGGAAGAACTCGAGTCCCCTACTAACTTTTCTGATCAACATGAAATTGATTAGCGAAACTCACCTCAAGAACTATGTCCAATGAGCAAGGCAAATTTTTGACACGTAAAGCATATTCTCTCTCTTCACTATCACATTCTTTTCCCATTTTTCTTCATTTTTCTTATTCGAATTCTTCTCGAGATGTTCCATGAAGGGAGCCCCAGGATAAACTCGTACTTTTCGAACAACGACCATAAAAGTTTTTTGCAAACGAGGGAATACTAGAGGGAATACTAGTGGTTTTTAAAAAGAATATCCTCAAAAAATTGTGTAATCGACGTGAGGGAAGGAAAGTTGCGAAAAGAAAGGTTCTCTTAAAGACTCCTGTCGTTAGTTGAGGGGAGAAGAATAGTTAAACGATTCTTCAATTTGTCACGACGTTTTCTCGGAGTGGAGGGGGAACGTCGGGAACGTAGATGAGAACACGGCAAGAGTTGGGAGCGGAATGGAAAGTCGTGGCGTTCAGGAGTTGGGAAGGAGTAGAAGTCACTATGGTATAGACGTTGAGGCCAACGCGGCTTCTCGCCCCTCTCGAGCTCAAATAACCAGTGGAATGGACATCAAACTCGCCCCTCTTTCACTCCCCGACGATCTCGTCGGCAGAACTTGGAGACCAGAGTCCTTATTATAATTACGCGACGAGATCTCGCTGGGATTGCATCATATGGAGCCTCGGGTTCATATCGCAGTTAGCCAGACCTCTGAGCATCGTCATTTCACATGCACAGATCATTCCAAGGAAGACTCCCCTGTTCTGGCACAATTTCAAAGAGCTTACTTACACTTCCACACCCAACTCGCCTTCTAGGTGAGAGAAAAGGATGGAAGGAATGCCAAAGTGCCTCATTAAGAACTAAATGAGAGACTTTCTCCATTATTGACGCAAGGAATTTTAAACTTTCTAATTTATTTTTATCTCTCTCCCCTTGTATCTTCCAAAGTTAAATTCCGTCGTTTTCATATGTCCCTGCCATTGAAGGGGGATTTTCTCCTGTCGTGATCAATTCAATGAGATTAAAACTTTAAATAAACACCTCCCCAAAGATGAAGTCATAAAGTGACAAATTAAATCAAGTACTTCAACACAATGCATAAGAGAATACAAATATTATCAAGTCGCCAATGTTTATTATTTTAAGACGAAATTTATTAATTTGTACGAAAGTACAAATGATCTTGCCAACCTCAAGCTAGAGTTTAATATAAAATTAATTTTGTATAAACAATTAATATTTTATTCTGTATAAATAATATGCATTTATAAATAATTCCATTGAAAATCTTGAAGATGGTATTGTCTTTTAGACATGTTGTAAAAAAAGTCAATATTAAACAAAACAATGCAGAGATTCTCGAATATTTCCCTAAACATTGTAACATGCTATGATAACAAAGTAGAAATTGAAATTAAATATTTTACTATGCACATGAAACATCGCTTAATTTCAACAAACATGAGATATTAATAATGTTGACTTATTAGAATGTTGCCAATATGTTAGAAAACTTCCCAAAGACAAAATATTTATTGAAATCCTGAAGTGTTTAATTAATAATTATTATCCTTAATTTTCCCTTGTAGCTTATAATTCATAAATGGATCTCAAATAAGATTTCCAACCCCCCTTAAAACTCTCATAAAGTAGAGAAATGAAAAGTTGAATTGTGCGGCTATCCATTTCCTGAGACTAAAGAGCCTTTTACGTACAATCATTTTATCCTTTTACGTACAATCAGCCTTCTCATGAAAGAAAGAAGATCGTTTTAATTTATCTGTTTTTACAGTTCTATTACTCTATTGTTCCTCCTTTATCTTCTCGATCTCGACTGTCCATAGGCCCAATTCACAAAACCGACAATAAATTTTCTCGTTTCTTTCAACCATTCTTCTTTCTTTTGATTGAAATTATTGTGTCACTTTCCCTCCTTTAATGGGACTCTCAATCCCATAGTGTACGAAATTTGATTTATGAAATAATTGTCAACTTCCATTTATTTCATGCTCTAACCCTCTAACATATTTGTACAAACAGGCAATGTCAAACATTAAGGTCATACTAAATATTATCTTTGCTATTTATGTTATATCCTTATTAAAAAGAACAAACCTGATTTCGATATTCTACAAGTCAGGATTGTATTTAAATTCAAATATAAACACAACAGGACAAGTCAAACGCTATATGTTATATATACATATAAATATAACCTATTTATCTTGTTTTGAGTTGTGGCTGGTGATTGAACTAATAGCTCTTGTTTATAGCTTTCCTGCTTCAAAAGCTTTTCAGATATCAGTAGTTCTGCTTATATAAATGTGAAAATAAAATTTTATTGTTTAAATAAATATTTCTTTCTTCTTTATAAATAGTTGGCTACTTTGTCCAATGGCGTAGTTTCATAAAAAACAACGTATGGAGTATCTAACATCTGGATAAAATTTTGGTAATAACCTCCCGTTTAGTTTCGTTTTTTCAAATCGAGTTTTCAATTTGAGCACTTCCGCTAAGCTGGAAGTCATAGAAAAGCCATGAGAAATTGGGCCTAACACGAAGTTTGCTGGATGATTCCGACTAGGAAAGTGCTTGAGGTCGTTGGTTCTCACTACAACTTATTTTCTCATTTTCTGAAAGTGGGATAAAAACTCGTCCTTCACCATTGAATCTGGCAGAATCCACCCATCTTATTCTGACTAAAGGAGAGAATTATGTGAAGAGATATAATAAGAGAAATGTTTTCCGCTCTTGGCTTCGCGAAAGAGGCCTCCTCATTTGTACACGCCGGTGAGTATAGGGCCAGTCTATGGAGTACATCTGTACATCCATAATACATTTCAGACGGAGTGGGTCTGAAAGGTGAATCGGTGAATGTCTTATCTCATATTTCATACCATGAATTATGACCCTTCAGAATGTCAATGAGAGTTTAATGCTGAGAGTCAGGATTGAATTCAAACGGGAGAAACATGTTTATTTGGAGGGATCGATGGCTCAGAAAGGAGTGTCGTTGAAGTCGGCGAAGGTGGCCCGCTTGTAGTGGAGCCCGTCGCCTGCCCGAATGCAGTCGTCGTACCGCCGGAGCAGCTCTTGGACTTGTGACCAGACATCAGGGTCTGCTCTGACTGCCCTCAGGATTTCGCTCAATTCAGGCCCTCCGCCTGACCCTGTGACAAAAGAACGAGGGATGAGACGAACCTGACAGCTCTCTCGACGCGAACCCTGATGGGGCGAGTCAATCTTAATGGATCTCGGAGTTGGAAGGCTGAGCGGAATTTCCTTACCAAAACAATTCCTCAGACCGTGAAATGAACCTCCGCAGAGAAAGGACAAAATCAATAGACGGAGTAAAAGGAAAAATGAAGAGAGCTATTGTCGGACAATGATATTACCAAATCTGGAGGCAGCGAGCAATGCAATTAGCGGATGAGGACCGCAGCCATCTGATCTTATGCTTATGGCAGAGCCGGCTACATCCGAACCAGACAAACTCCACGAGCAGAGGAGAACGAGGAGGATCCATCGATTCATCCTTCGAGCGTTAATGGAAACAAATGTCTCTGATGCTGGCTATGCTCTTCTGTCTTCTCAAAAAGAGTCCGGAGAAAATCAAAACTTTCTCTACCTCAAGTCCTTCGGTCCAAAGAGTGGTTGTGGTGGTCGGAGGGCGGTGAGCCTTTATATCAACCCTCCTCCACCTAAGTGGCCTCCTTTAAATCAAGGAGGGAGGAAAGGGGAAATGAGACACTTGGCTCGTTACGGCAATCAAGACTTTATTTCCGACTTTAAATCAAGAACTACAATTTGTACTGAACAATTTCCCACTTCAACCTCCCTGCCACGGGTTTCAACTCGGGGTCATTTGGCACCCTCCACATGGGCCCTAATGACCTTTCCAGGCCAAGGATCCCAAATGGTAAATCTTGAGACATAAGTGATTGGAGAGACGATCCCATGTTAGAGGAAGGGACCGACGGGATTAGAGATCTCCAGTAGATTGCTAAAGGATTTATAGACCATAACCTTTTAGCTCTCCGTTTAAAGGACGAGTGCCAGGGCTCTCCCGCTGGCATAAATGGAAGAGGCGGCCGCCTCGCTCTACGCCCATTCTCTTCGCCGAGGATGACGAGAGGCTGTTTAAACAAATTGTGGACAATTACTGTCCGACTCTGCCGCATCCGCCTCTTTGGTCGACTCTTCTTCGCTCTCCGTCAGGGAGGCTCGGGAAAGGACTGAAGAGAGCAGGCTTTCATCTTCGTCAGACCCTTCAACTTCGTACCATGGTTTCGGAGGTCCCCGCAGGCTCTGAATTAAAAACATGAACTTTAAACCATACCATCAAAATTGAATTATCTCGGCACATATTCTTGTAATAACCTCCCCCACATCACCCCAATTCTGATCAAACCAAACATCAAAATGAACATTGCGGTAAAATTCATAACCTTTCTCTCCAACGTCACTTGTACTTCCTTAAAAAAATTCCTAAAAGTTTGAGAATTTGAAAAGGGAAAGTTACACTATCGGAAAGTTTAAAGCACCAGCTGGCTCCGTTCCACTAAACACTGATCTCTATTCACAAAGGATTTTCCATTCAGTTGAGCTAAAAGTTGGCAACTCAAAGGAAAAAAAGGTCTCTCTGCATCAGTAATGCTTACGATACATATATAGGCACTTAATTGCGTATCCATGAATCATGAGACCCTGTAACATTTGAGCATATCTATATTCTCTGTGTATTGTATTTACTCCGCATAATGCATTGTACTACCATCACTAAAGATAAGTGTCGAATCATCGAAAACGGCATTAAACATAATATATTTTCTTTTACAGAGATAAAATAAATTGTAATGCTAAGGATATTCATATTTATGGTCATATTAGACTATTAGGAAAAGAAGAGAAAAAAATAATGGTTACCTTACTTACTCGGTGAATTGTCGCTTTGTGAAGGTTGAAGCGCGCCGAGCGTACGAGACACGGGGCATCTGTCCGACGCTTCTCATTAGTTCGTTTTATCCCTCCTTCAGGCTCATCGCTCCTTGATCCGAGATCCTGAATGGAAATGTCTTTCCCCGACTCCGTCTTTGATGTTTCGGAGTTGAGAGAAGCGTGAGAGAGTGGCGGGACGTTGAGGGCTGATTCTGTTCTTGATGTTTCCGAAGGGGTTGGAGACGACGAACGGCCGGAAGGAAGAGATGTGATAGCTATTGAAGTCTGTTTTTCCCATGCCCCTTCTTTGAGGAACAACGCCGCTTTTATCTGATTCTTTTCTTCAATCTCAAAGTGTTCGACTTGGAAAGAGTTGAAGTTGAAACAATTCCCATCTTCTTTTTCTGAGTCGTCCAAACATTGGGGAGATTTTTTTGAATTAACAACCTCGCTTCTCATACTTCGTGGCGGATCGTTCCCTTCATGATCTTTCGGATTCGATGAGTTCTTTTTGGCCAAATTCCCACTTTCAATGTCAGCAAGACTGTTGGGGCCACTCGTTACATCTCCACTCATATTCTCGCAAGTCCATTCGATGTCATGTCTTCGACTTCGCTCGTCCTCTGTTCCTCGAATAAGGTCAGGTGTAAAATAAATTCCCTGATCATAGGAAAAACAAATGAAATATTGAATATTAAAAAATAAGCAAAGCTGTCACAAATGAAAAAAGAATGAAAAATGACCTTAAATAAATTTTTTTCAATTTCTACAGTTGGGGAAGACTTGGTTTTTTCTTCAGAGGGTTTTGGCAGCCATGGACCAGGTTGTGTTTGCTCAAGAACATGGAACAGCGAATTTCCTGAAGAACTAGGGCTATTTTTCGAAGGGTGAAAAGAGAAGACGGGCGGGAGACGCGAGGCCGAGTGAATTCGTCCCATCTGATTGAGACTTGTAGTTGGAAGCCAAGGAAGTGTGGTCCCGGACATATGCTCCTCTCCTCTCTGCCCAAATTCCAAACTTAGGACATTGTGCACACGTGGGTATAATCCATAGGCTGGCAAAGGCTGGTGTGGCTTAGTGCTTGAAAGAGCAGAGGCGTAACGAGGTCAGAAGGATGAAAGAAAATTAAGCATGTTGAGAGAAAGACGATTATGCAATGAGAGTGAGATGAGAAGCTTCATATATCACAACATCCCGGAGTGAGGTAGGTACAAGGGGTTATTTCTCTCTGAGCATCCCAAGGCCCAATAACTTCATCCTAATCACATTATCCCCACGAAACAGCCTCATTTATCATGAGGCTGGATGGAAGTCCAGAACCCTCTCGCACCTTCCCATGCACGTAGGAAATGAGTAGGAGTTGGAGAGAAATACGAGTGCCGGTCTTTGAAGACGGCTGGATACAGTTGGGATAAGGAGGGCGGAAGGACAAAGCTCAACATTAAAATTTTACATAAGGGATAGAAAAGAGAAAAGCACTCAATTATGCAACCAGATTGACTACGCTCCACTAGAACGGAGAAAGTGTGAAAGAAAGAGGAACCTTCGGGGCTTCTCTTCCGAGCGGCTCTATGACTTCCACGACGGCCGCAGCAGCTTCTTCAGACTTTTCGCTATTTATGCTCCCATTCCGACCCCGGTACAATTGGCTCTCAGACCCTGACTCGCTCTTCGCTCGCCCTCCATAATAATCTGTATACAAATTACCATCTTTCACTCCCGCAAACTCGACTCAGCGAGATGGAAATCTCTAACGGAGAAACTCATTCGTCCTACCCATAGCCAAAGCTTCGGCCTAATGGACTACATTAATGGCCATATTATAATTTTGTATATGAGAATAGATATGCATGTATACCTTTTCTCAATTTATTCCCTACTCGATAATTTGCATAGACATTTGAGCGTCTATGCACTTTCGCCCCATTGTGCAGATACACATTGCAATAGATAATAATGAGGGTAATGGGTTCTCCCGTTTGTCGAGAGCCTCATAACTTTAAATTATATTTTGATTACTATTATTTAGTGATAAATGAAGGGAAGACTCTTACCTCTCTTCAAAAATGAATCACTATTTAATGTACTCGGGGAGTCATTTTGAATAAAATAGTCATTTTTACCCAAGCTCACGCTAACTACACTTGTTCTGACCCATATTTCATGTTCTGGACATGACCTTGGATCCGCGATGAAATTGTCCACAAAGTGAGTTTTGGGGAAGCATGAACAAAGAGCCTGACCTTTGGTTCTGTTGGGGCTCTTCCCTTGAAGATGGATGTGGAGAGTGGAGGAGGAAGGCGCAACCCTCAAGAGATCAAGAGATGGAAACTCGGCCAATTGTCGATTCCTCAGGAGCTGGGTCTGGGGAGGAAGGAGCCAAGGAGCCGACGAGGAGTTGAGCAACGGAGGATTTCCTCCAATCCGCTTCCGGTCCTTGCTTTCATTCCGAGGTTGATTTCCTTCCTCGTCCGAGGACGAGTCGCCACTTCCTGAGTTCTCTTCCCTCTCCAAGGAAGAGAGGACGAGCGAGGCGGCAGCGGAATTCTTATCTCTTCGTGATTGAGTAGCCCAGAGTTTTTTCCTGGAATTTCCCATTCCAATTTTATGATTATGATAAGTCCCATTTAACCATGAATTATGAATGGAGTTCACTAGAGTGTTCTCCGCGGATGAGCTGGTGGATAAGGGCTATTGATTCTCGGGTCTTACACCCGTGTTTAACCAGGATCTCTATGCACGACCACCTATCCTTCCATCTTTCATTACGAGGGCTTACAAGAGAATGTCGGGCGGCGGAGTGTTGGCCAATTCCTTCATGCTCATATCGACGGCGTAGGGAGGTGGGAGACTCTCCACACTTCGCCATGCTTGCTCAGCCCTCAGGAGCTTGTGTTCCAGCTCAGAGAGGCGAATTCCATTCGAGGATTTCCCGAGCAGAATGCCGGCTTCCAGGCATCCTTTTTTCGGAGAGGACGAGAAGCTCTTGATCAAATCACCCCGTTCCTTCACCAGCCATTTCCCACATTCCAAGACCTCCCTAGTGCCCAATCGACAGTTAATGCTTCGTACGGGGGAAAGTGCGGAGAAATTCACCTGAACTGCTTCCGCAAAACTTCCCTTTCTTCCTGCAAGGCCATGAAGGAGGCGAGGAGAGACTGGAGCTGAGCACCAAAACTCCCCGCCACTTCTCCCATGAGGAAATAATTTGAGCATTCGGCGTGACTATGGGCCCCAGCTATGTCTGAACATCTCCAGCCCAACTCCGTCTGAAAATTAAGGAGTGAAATGAAGTCATGCTCGCTCTCCCAAGTCACGACATTATGATTATTGGAAATTACATGTTCAGAACAATGGCACATGTTTCATCTTAATATTCTTGGCCATTGTGGGCAACGGGATATTTTCTCAGACTATACATACATGGAGCAAATTCAAAGTACCCTCTGTGTCAACTTAAGGAAATCCGAGGGTACTTTGAGACATGCCCGGAGAAGGGATTCCTCAGTACTCGTGGAAAATTAACCTGGGAAAGCGGATCAGCTCCGTGCAGGATCAATTCATTGCAGATGGTAATACGTCCGGATCTGGCAGCCACGTGGAGCGGCGTCATGCCCGCCGCATCTTTCATGTCAACTCTCAAATCCTTCTCGCATAATTGGGCGCAGAGCCAAGATACAGAGTCGAGGGTCCCGAACTGAGCCGCAAAATGCAGCAAGGACTTTTCACCTTCCCGGGCCAAAAGCGCTTTCTCCCCACTCATGGTGTTCAGAACGAGCCACTTGAAGCAATCCAATTGTCCCGCCTGTAACTTCCGTAAAATTTTATTCCAATGGGCATTGTGAGAGAATTCGAGATGAGGGTGAGAATTGTATGAGGACCTTGAGGGCAGAGAGGATTGGAGTTCGTCCGGCTCTGTTCACGTCCGTCAGGGCCGTCTCGCTCTGAAATTCAAGAATGCCCAGGACCCATTTGAGAGTTTCGAGGTGACCACCGCGTGCAGAGCAGTGAAGCAAACTATTTCCCCTCGCATCAGCCAAATGACGAACGAGAGTTGAGTCCAATTCTTTAAGAGCTTCTTGCTGGAAATTTTACAAAAAGTTTTCACAATTCACGAACACATTTGACAAAATGACTTTTCTCATTTACATTTGCCTAAACTTGTGGTTTTTTCCAATTCCAAATGATATTTAAATTCCAATTTAAAAATAACATTATGGTAATGTGTAACATGTGTAATATGTATTCATCCTAGGTTTATTCCAAGTTTAAGAATATCAAAGAATAAAAGATGAGAAGCCGAGAGCAAGAACTCGTTAAATGATCTGTTAAATGATCCATGGAGAATTTTCTAGCGCATGCTAATTTTCTCTGAATAAAAAGAACAATGTGAGGGTTTTCTTTAAAGCTTATTCGAGCTATTCAGGGAGAGATATTGAGTTCCTTCTGATATGAACATCCATGGATCGAGAGATTATTTAGTTTAACTGAGGGGAGAAGAAAGGAGAAAAGAAGAGGTCGTCGGAGGGGGGCGAAGTCGTGGGGGTTTTTGGCTCAAAATGAATTCTTTCCCTTCATTCCTTTTCTTCTCCAAATAAGAAAATTATCCCGAAACATTTGAAAAATTAAATAGAGTGATTGAGTCTGGGGTTCCTCTGAAGTGAAGCCGTTTGGAGAGGAGAGGAGAATAAAGGAGGTTTCAAAAAGATTAAAATGCGAACCATTTCCTTTCTACAAGATTAATTGATTGACTGGCTCCGAATTTTTCCTCATACATTTTCCATGGGTTTCGCTCAAAAATACCCGTAGTTTGAGAGGATGGCTTACATCACTTTCAAGCCAAGCTTCACCAAACTATCCATTTCCAGGCCTCCTGGCCGTCTCGATGCCCATTATAAAATAGCGTTAGGAGTGGAATTGCCTCCATTTCTTAAATTCTGATCCAACTCTCAAGATCCCCTCTAGCTCCTCTGCCGTCTTTTAAAAAACCCTTTCCCCATAATGAGCGAGTGAATAATTTAAAACATTGTTAAGAATTTAAATATTAACCAATTGTTGCAATCTTCCTTTCCTGGCGAGCGAGAATATTTTCCAAATCCAGTCTGGAGTTCGTTCTTTAGATTTTCTTCGCCGCATTCGGTGATCTTCAGATGAGCATCGGGGTTTTCTCCTTGGGTTAATGCCTCCGCCCGATAATGGCTTCGTCTTTGAAGGGCTGATGTCATTCTCATTCGACCCACGAACCCCATTTTGATAGAGAGAGACAGGTGTCTGAGACGGAGGCTTTGAACCTTCACAAGTTCCGGTCACCCTTTTCCCGCGGCTCACCTCTCCTCCGGACTTTTCTTGGATGGAGAGAACTTGGGCTGGTGGAAGAACAGAACGCGGTTTCGGGGAGTTTTTAAGACCAAACCCGCTTGTTCCCCCATGTGTTCCCTCACTCATGCCGGATATTGATGAGGGTCCTGATGGGGATTGATCGCTCTCCTTCTACAAAAAAAGAATGACACCACCAACCCAATGAGCCTCAATGTGAAAGATCAGACGTGATGAACATCTCGACCCCTTTGAATGAGCCAATTGAGTTTGAGATTCTACTTAAATACACACGCATACCTTCTTCTTCTCCAATCCATTGTTAGACTCCGATCCAGACACATCCAATATACTTTTAAGCTTCGCTGACGGAGAGTTTATTAAGCTGGTGAATATGTTGTAAGTGGAGCGAGGTCCTCGGGTTTTCTTGGGCCCTTCATCCTTCTCCATCAGTCCACCCTCACATTACTTTCAATGCGAAGAGGTCCTCTCTGAAAAATTTTCTTAGGAATTATATTTATTTGTAAATAAAAATACTGCCCATTTCTTGCTTATTAATATTAATAATTAAATATATTTACCCATGATATTATATATACATATACCTATGCATTTTATAATTAAATATAATTTTACAAAATTCTCAGAGTTTGTGCAACTGAAGAGTTAATTTTTAACTTACATCAGAAGTTTAAAGTTTGATTCATGGGAAAAGTCGATGGACAGGTCACGTAACTGTTAGCGCCTCATGAAAATACTTATTAAACTATGCACTAACTATTTCGCTATATAGCAAATTGCCAAAAGTATTAAGTTTAAATGAAATCCAAGTTATTTGGCCAACGTAGTTTAACTTTGGCTCTGGCGGAGGGCCCTTACTAATTCAGTTCTCATAGTTGAAGAGAAACTTCCACTTAATTCCTCCTTGGCATTTTAGGAACGTGCCCTGGAGATAGTATGAGGAAAGGTATATCATTGAGTCCAAGGGACCTTCCTCCCCCTTTCTTCCTACCTTTCAGTCACCTGTGATTCCTTCATCTCAACCTCACCCCATTCCACCCACAGCTCCTTGGAACTCCTCTTATAATCAAGAGTTAATGTAATAGTCTCACGTTCAACTGTTTCTTACAAACTCTTACCTTCCTTCTTACCTTCCAATCAAAGGAAAAGTTATCTCGAATGAAATAGATGAATTAAACAACACTTTTCAAATAGAACTTTGTTTTAACTACTTGGAAATTCTTGAGTTCAAGTTTTCAAGTTTATCAAGTTTCAAATTACATGTTAAATTGTATAAATAAGAATATTAAAGTTTAAATAACGTTCCGGTGGAAACGTTTATATTTTTAACATTAAGTAGGATGCAGTGCATTTTATAGTACTATGCCTACATTGAAGATTAAAGTTTGTCTGGAATTCAAAAAGGGCCAATGCACCATCAGCATAAGGTTTTGATGAAAAGTTTTGCTCTTTCCGCTCGTTTTCCGCATTTTCATACTTATGTAAAGACTTTTTTGTATTATTTGCAGTGCAAATACTGAGAGGTTTCAAACCACTTTTGCCTCGTAATTGAAGCTACAGCAAACCATGAATTTCCTATCAACCCTCCCAAACACGAGAACTCTGATCGTAAAAGAAAATATCCTTTTTCATGTGCTAAAATGAAGAAATTTTAGTCAGAGTCGAAAATAAAGTGGAAACGTCCGCCAAATCCTTTAAATTCCATCAAAAAGTTTTTTTGGTGAGAATATAATATACTTTGCACCTATCAAATCAAAGAGGAAAAAGAGGAAGTTGAAATGAAAAAGAGCAAAATAGAAAAACAGATAAATGGCTTGTCATAAATAAATTCTTGGGAAATTCTATTAGACTTTCTGAAAGAAAATAAAGAGCTATGTCCACATGCAGTATTTTATACGACATGTGAAAAATATTTCTGTTTCCCATTGAATAAAAACTTATCTTGAAGAGAAATCTCATCGATTCACTTAATAGAAAATTGAGAAGGAAGGATCCTTACTCTAAACTAATGGCCCATAGAAATTCAACTATTCAGCTGCTTAAGTCTTTCAAATTAAGTCGAGAACTCGCAGTTTCTCTCTTTGAAAATCAACGGCGACAGAATAAATTATCGTACAACTGTTTAAATTTTAACGTATCGAGAAATCGAGATCCGTGTCTAATGTTGATTTCCATAAATTGTTTTTAGCACATTTGGCTTCTTTCATTGAATACCTACATTCATTTGATTTAAACGTAGGTACCTGATACATTCATATAAATACATCCAACCATCATCTTAACTAAAAACATGCATATAGGTAAGTATGTAGTTTTTATGTTTAGTATGCGTATGTATATCATTGAGTATGAAAGTAGGAAGGATTTGGATTAATTCAGAAAAGAAAATTTTGTATAATGAGTGGAAAAATTATGTGTACAAGTGTTAATATTACAATGAGTAGTTGAAATTCAAATATGCAGAAGGAAGGCAAGGTGGGAATAATGAAGGCGTAAAGAAAGAGTGGACAACTGTTGGTAGGATCAAGCTTATTGTTTATATTAATTAAACGTCCCATGTGAGTCTGGAGGATTGAGGCCCGCAATGTGACGAGAGAGCAACGTTGCCCGTGAGCAGCAATGGGTTGCAGAAGGGTGAAGCTGAGGCTGCAAAATTAATGCGCCTCATTCCTGAACCCATCTTGATTTCCCGAAGGTGTTGCTCGAAATCTGACTTCCTGAGTTAAGGCTCACTAAGGCAGATTCTTCTTGACTTCTTATTTAAAATAAATAAGTGAATAGGGAAGAGTGTGTGGTCATTACAGGGATCTTAGTTTCTTCTTCATTCGCCCTCCTGCTTGAGGAACAAAGCGAGGTGAGTCCACTGAAATTTACCGACTCCTCTGGTCCTTCTCTTATAATTCCGCGTTTCATCATTTCGAGGCTCAAAGAGCTTGAGCCTCATTTCTTTAAACTCCCGGTTTTCTCCTCGGGCCTTCACATTTTAAATGCGGTGGAAAGAAAAGGTTTCATTTTCCATCGACCTCCGGTCGACTACATGTGTATATACATACATATACGCATATTACAAATATTGTACAAATGAGAATTGGAAAAACATTCATATTAAAAAACCACATTGGAAGACTGCATACGGAGGGAAGGTGCTTTCTTCTTCAAATTCAATCCAATCTATTTACTCAGCAGGCCCAGGAAGGCACATGAGACGAAGGCAATAAGGAGGGTTTGGAGAATAAAGGACCATCATAATTCCATATGAATATGGTCATATCAAATCTTTCTTTTTACTCCCCAGTCATTTATAATGCAGGGTTGGGTGCGGTGGGCTCTGGCTGGCTCAGACAACCACTGCAAGTATGTAGGAAAAATATATGAGACCCTCCATGTACGGTAATAATGTCTCAGCAAGGGTCCAGGAGAAATAAACATTTTCTACTTCGGAGTGAAAGTATTCCAAAGGCTTTGTGTCGCTCGCTCTTCCCCCTCTTTATTTCTCCATCATTTCAGAGGTAGGCCTTCCCAAGGCCTCTGGAGTTCTGTATGGATATGCATGGATAAGAAATGCCTTCTTTTATTTGAAATTTAACTATTCATACTTATTTGAGGGCTGACAAGTTGTCAACTGTTACAAATGCTCGCAATTTTAAATCCTTTTCCGTTTCTTATTAAATCGTTATCAGATGAACTCCATGCTAGGTTATAGATATCATTTCTGAATGAGGTAATTGTAATGAGTTCCATTTACTACTTCAATGCTTGTGTGTTTCAAACTGCAAATAAAAGCAATCTGTTTCGCAAATATTCAGATTTATCTTGTAGCTCTTTCCTTCTGGCAATTTAAATAATCCCGACTAAGATTTTAATACACACAAACATATTTATATGTAATTACAAGAGAACTTTACTCCTTGTTCGACTACCAACGCGAACTAAAATATTAAATATTTATCTTTATTAAATAAATGAATTTCATTTAGTTCACATTCTCACGAACTCACATCTTTTAAGAATTTTATCAAAAGAGTTTTCACATAATCTCATTTGCTCGACTTCAACTTTACAAACGTCCTTAAAAACCGATTAAGGAATTATTATTACTTTTTATTGTAGAAATTACCTTGCTTGCGATTGTCTAGGGATAAGGTTCATTGTCGGTGTCTTATATTGGCCTCATTCAACCTAGAATTTAAAACAGTTTTAAATGGTAAAGAACTTTCTTAACACTTTACAAGTATACACATATCTATATAAGTATTTATCAAGGAAATTTGTGCTTGTATAGCTACATGTATTAGGTGAAAAGATGAATTCCGCTATACTATATACCAACTACCTACTCACAATTCAAATTATTTTAGCTATTAAAGCACAACAGACAGATGCTCATTATCAGTTTTATCAATGTTGTAAGTCATACATATTTATTAGCTAAATATGCATGGTTACACTCGAACGAGGAAAGTATAAAGAAAGTCGACAATGAAAATGCAAACGATTGCAGATTTGTATATATCTACCTATTTAGCTTATTTGCTAATGAAATAACGTATCGCAACTGATTTCCGCTGTGCTATACTGTTGTGGCCTGAATGATCTTGCGACGTTCCTGTGCTGTATAAAGAGATTTCCTATTTAAGGATCAGTGACGAGAGACATCTGACGCCTGAAGATCAACTTTAATCTAATTTTCTCTCTAATCTCCATTCTATACAATTGTTTCATTTCTTCTAACTTTTAAACTGTAAATATTATGTAAAATTGAATTGATATAGCTATGTGTTTTGTTTTTAATTCCAGTGGATTCCCTGTTCTGCAAGAGTGGTGATGCTCTTGAAGATTTGTCGATGGTGAAGAAATGGAGTTCTGTGATTTTGAAGTAAGGAGAGAAGGCGAGGAGCGGATCGCCTTTGGAATTTTGGCCAAAGGTCATAAGAAGTATGGGAGCACTTCGACACGACTCAAAAGGGACCATGAGATTGAATACATTATCCAACGAGGTGATACTCTTCAAGGAATTGCTGTGAAATTTGGAATCACGGTAAGGTCTTTTATTGCATCAGAGTGCCAAATTTTCTTACATTTTGGCAAAATTCACATGCTCTTATGCGCCCAATAAATATCTGGATTTAGGATTTCGCAAAGATAATGTTGTTTGCTGGTCTTAGAAATAATAATTATAATCTTATTCTAATAAATAATAGAAACGATCAATAGATAATGGCTCAATGCAAATTAAAAAATTAACTTATTTCTTATGCAAACACTTACTTTCTTGCTTATTTAAAAAACGCGTTAGGTTTATATTTTAAATGTAAGTATTGCGAATTTTAATTTCATTTATTATTTGTTGTAGACCGGTGAACTCAGAAGGGCAAATCAGCTTTGGACAAATGACAGCATCTTCCTCCGGGACAAGCTATTGATACCTAATAATGGGATAGAAGTAGAGACTGAATCAAACATGGAAGAACCGATGAGAAATTCTTTTCCTCGTTTAATAAAGATAGAGTTCAACGAAGACCAAAAAGGATATATTGAAAGTCAATTCGGGAAAACGTTAAACGCTCAATGAACCTAACTATCATTAAGTATGCTAGTCGCCGAGGAGATTGGCCTTTTCGTAAGAGCTATACAAATATTACGCAACTAATCAATCAATTTACTTCTGTTATTTATGAATAAACAATTGTCTTTCATCATTTATATTTTTTATTTCAATTAAAATAAATATTAGACATATTTATGTAGGTATAAATAGCAAATGATAATTTTACATATGTCTATTTGGTATAAAAAGAAAATATTAAGTACTTCTCACACATCTCTCTTTCTCCATTCATAAATATTTTACAGATAGTCTAAAAAGACAAGAATGTTATGGTTTTTAGGCTATGAGCTTAAGAATTAATTACGAATAGCTATAAATATTATAAATTAATGGAATCATTTGGTTTTGAGCTGGAGCTGGTCCACCCATAAGGAACACAAGGAGACTTTGTATAAAAAAACTCCAAGGAGTCATTTAAATAATTGAAAATCTTGGGTGGTCTTTTAATTAGAGGTTATGGGGTTAACACCATGCTTCTGGGGGACCTGTATAGCTTTCGTCATCACTAGATTGTCCTCCATACATATCAGCAAGCTTTTTAAACCTAGGCCCGAATGTTGGAAGGTAGTCAAAGTTCAGGTCTCCCTCGTCAGTGCCGGACGCCAGCGACGAAAGAGATCCCATTGAGTTTCCATCCCCCTCGTACGCGTAGTTTCTCACGTCATCGTAAGGAAGACCTTCGGGGTCATTGTCGACTTTTTTCTTGTTACCCAGAAGGAAACCTTGAATGTCGGGGCCTTCGGCGTTATCTACAACTAAAAGAAAATTGATTCATATTTCCATACTTCCAATCCTCGGAACCCGGAACATAAAACTATTTAAGTAAATGACAAAGTACCTCGGCCCTGGCGGAGTTCGTCCATAGGAATTTTGTCCCCATAAGGGAGATTATAATTTGTGGCTTTCATGAGAACAGATAGGTCATAGCCAGTCTGATCTCCTTCTCCGCCTCCTTCGTCAGAGTAGTTAATGATGTTTTCTCTGACATCGTCATGAGGATCGCCTTTGACTTCCTCATAGTTTCGTCTTCTTCGGTAGAAGACAATGGTAATGACGAGAATTAATAGGATGAGCAAACAGACGAGGAGGATGATGATAAAGTTCCAGGTTACCCCAAGACTCGCTTTTTGAACACCCGTTCTTGGAGAATCACAAGTTGTGACATTTCCCAACGAATGACTCGGATCTCCAAGATTGTAGTACTACAAGTCCAAATAAAATAAAAATTTTGAATTATAGATAAACCAAAACAAGTTTCTAGGCTATTTTTCAAATTCTCATAATCACCTCGCCGTTGAACGTCACGTTAGAAATACATCCGTAGAATTTTTGTGCAGTTGGAACTTCGTCCCATCTCATACTGGATTTGATTTGGCTCGGGTCAAATGAGAGGCCGCCAAGCTGCAGTGGACTGTTTACGTTGAGGAACTTTGATGAACGCTCTGGTAAAGGTAATGCTTTAAAGCAGTCTGATTCTCTTCGAATGCAATCTCCAACTTGAAGAGAAATTTCCTAAATAAACAAATATATTATTCCTCATTTTCACATTGTTGTGCAATTTTTTGCTTTTTTTACCGTAGTATTCCAACGAACAGAAATCAAATGAGGTTTTCCATCAGTCAAACGTGGAGATTTAGAAGCTACTTGTAATGAAGAAACCCCAGAACCGAAATCCATAAGAATCTTTGGACGCCCATCATATATCTCAATCGAAATAAAATCTGAAACGTCAATCATTATGTTAAATATTTTCATATTTTTTATTATCTAATGAATGCCTTTAATTATTCCAATGATTCCCAGTAAGATTAAATATAATTCTAAAATATTAGTTTAGTATTTCAATATTGCGGAATTTATTTTTTAACATTACCAGTAATGTTTAGGGCATTAACATGAGTTGGTCCATTGTAAAGTACGATTCCATTTCTCTCATGAGTTGCTACTTGAAGCTCCAGTAAAGAATCTTCACATACAGAAAGTGGCTTGAACCAAGCCCAGCCTACTCCCTCGAAAGAAATCGAAGTCTTTTCGCATCTTGGCCCTTCAAATCCATCAGGGCATTGGCATCTAGTCAATCAAAATGATATATTACTCACAAAATTCTGATATGGAAATTAATTTAATTACTCAATTATATAAAAACCATAATGACAATAAAATAGTTTTGAAATATTACTCGTATCCTTGAACGCTATGAACTGATAGGCAGGCTCCGCCATTGAAACACGGATTCGGTTGGCACGTAGTTGGAGAAAGTTGATGGGCACATTTGCAATAAGGAACAATAAAAGCGTTGACCCCGACGAACGAAGACGTATTTGTATAAATTTGGTAAGAAATCTCGTTCTTTTCTAGCTTATTTGTACAAGAACTGCATTGAAGCTTCTCACTGGTGCACTCATCAATTCGAATCATGATGATATTAAGTTGAAGTTCATGTTCGAGCTTATCTTTCTGTTCGGCCACGAGGCCTTCCAATCTCTCGGCCCGATAAAACGGCGAGCCATGAGCTGAAAACCGAACGTCCACGATCGACTTGTCCAAGGTTTGAGGCGAGTTGTTCACAGTAAAGATGTCAACGTTGTCCTCTGGTAGTTTAAAGAGTTGGGCAATGAAAGTCCGTAGCTTGTCCTTCTTACTCCTCCCACTGCGGTCTGGGATGATGAATTGCTCTTTTGTAATCCCCATAAAACGAATTGATCCCGAATTGTCCACAGCCTCGTCAGTGATTTTCTTAACTGTGACGTTAACACCAGCATGGACGGTCATTTGGTGTCGATCATCAGTAACTTTGAAATTGAGCCGATATGTTCCATCAGGCGTTGCTGGTGACATCATGATATCTCCCAATTCTGGATCAATGTTGAAAAGAGAGCTTTGTTCATTGGCCCAAGCAAATGTCTTGTCGGGTAAATCCCAATCGTCCGGATCATCCACATAAATTCGGCCGACCTTGAAAGATTTTGTTTCTTTGTAATTGTACACAAAAATTTTGCTTTCACCGGGCTTCATGGGATTGTCATTTTCGTCTCCAATTATAACCGTCAGTGTGCTTGTTCCAGTCTTCGATGGGGTTCCACTGTCAGAAATCCTAATTGGGACTAAATACTCTTTGCGCTCCTCTCGATCGAAGTTATCTCGTTTTGCATGTAATTGAGTGCCTCGGATTTCGAAACTGCTTCTAATATCAGGTTCAGCCAAGGGATCAATTTCAAATTTAAATGGAGGTCCATTAATTGGAGAATCATAATCGTCAGCTGTTAATTGGGTTATTAGTCCTCGAATGACGTTTTCTGGCCATACGACTGGACCCGACAGGTTAAGAAAAGGAGCATTGTCATTGATATCCGTGAGAGTGACAGTGAGATCGACGAAGCTTGTGAGTTTTCCTGGAGTTCCCCATTGGTCGTTTGCTCCAATGAGAATTTGAACCCAAGGATGTCCAGATGTTCCTTGGTCTCGATCTAGAGGTTTAATCACTCGCACACATCCCTCCAAGTCGACTGAAAATGAGTCTTCTCTTTTCTTGTCAACGAAGAAGGAAATGTTCTGAGGGAGATACGGGTCTGCAATGTCTGGGTCGTAGGCTTGGAGTCTGAAAATGCATTGTTGCGGAATGCTTTCTTCAACGATGGTCACGTTCTTGTCCATTTGTTTAAAAACTGGAGCCTCGTCGTTGATATTCAACACGTTGATTACAACCTTCGTCTCTGCTTCGTAGAGAGAGTCAGACACTCTCACCGTCAAGTCATACTACAAAGACAAAAGTCATTTTATAAAGTTCTTTTATGAATAATTCAATATTTATATATATAATTATTTATATATATAATTAATAAATATAATTATTTAATTTGATAATTAAAATTTAAAAAGCTCGCATGTAAACAAAACATGAGTAGCAGGAAATGTGGAGAATGTGGTCTCACCTTTGGATTTGTCTCATAGTCAAGTGGCTTTTTAATGATGACAACTCCAGTGGAAGAAGTTGAGTCAATGGCAAATACATCCCCGATGTTTCCCTCAACGATGCTAAACTTGAGGATCGAGGACTCTGAGATTTTAAATAAAAAATGACATGAATGATAAAAGATCTTCTCCATATGGCCTTATGCTCAAGTCCATGGTAAGAATAAAAGGTGGATAAGAAGGATTAGATATTTTTTATACAGAGAGCTTGTGGTCATCAACGTCTTTCCTAAGATGAAAGCCAAAGAATTCCCAAGGTAAAGAAGAGTCTTGTAAGGAGTAGAACTCACTCAACCCTCTTGAGATCATTTCACATTTTTTTCATCATTTATATTCATAAATCAGATTTAGGTCCAGAACTCATTTCATTAATCTCTCGGTCCCCTAAGTCTCTCTGGTGGTATTTTTCACGCTTCTGTCAGAGTCTCCCTCTTCTTGAACCACACCTTTTCTTCCCCCTCTTCTCAACCCTTCTGCTCAGTTTCTTCTTACAAGTACAACCAATGCCAAAATATCCTTAGAACATTCAGTTCTCAATTGCAATTTCTCGTGAGAACTCTAATGTTAAATTATTACAAATGTGCATCGAGTCTCATCATCGGAAGTGCATTTTGGGAGCCTAATATATGAAAAAGGAAGACACATGTCCAATGTATGTGCTTTATTATACAGGGTCGTCAAAATCTTCTTTCCGCTTTTCTGAATTTCTAGAGTGTGAATTAAGAGAGTGAAATTCAGCAAGGCGGAAAGAAAATATTGACGACCCTGCAAATATACTTCCAGGTAGGTATATCCAAGTTTAATGTTTAAATGTACGAGTTGGTGAACCAACGTCGAAAATTCACCTGCTTTGGGATTTTTTCCTCTTTATATCTCTTCCTTGCGTGGGCATCGTGGGTGTGAAAATAAACGTTAAATATTCTCTCAATATTTGTTCGATATCTCCATCAATTCATCAACATTTACTGGGTGTAAAAGAAGTCAGAGACATTCCTCGACAGTCTCTTCTCCATGAGAGTCAAGGGGTTTAGGAACCGTCAACTAATCTCATCCTCATGAATATGTCAACTCGTTGAAAAAAGGCCCAATTCTTAAATAACAGAAGAGAGCAGAGGAGGGAAATATGCACACACTTGAATTGTATATTTTATAGGGAGAGATTCCATTAAAATGGATCTCCTTCTCTCCCAGATACTCCCCAAGATTCCCAACCAATGTGTCTCTTCCCTTGGCCACTCAAGTCAAGCCGCAAAAGTTATATAATAAAAGAGAATGAAATAACTCTCTCCTTTCACCCGTCAAAACCTCAGAGTCTCCATGTATGGAGAGCGGGAGGACGCGGAGAAGAAAGAAATAAATCTATATACGACTCAACCTCTTGACTACATTTAAGAAACTGAGCCCCTAACTTTTCCTCGAATCTCATATCTTCAAATAACTTTGTTCGAGTTAAAGTGAGTGGAAGACATTTCACAGAACCAGGGACACTTGTGCCTCTTCAGATAACTCCATATTATGCCTTAACTAAACTTTACTCTGGATGTGACTTGTCGAGGGAAAACAAAGTTTAAAGTTCATTCGCTCACCTTTATCTGGATCGGTAGCCCGGAGTTCAATTACTTTGCTTTCAATGTTGCTTCCTTCCTCGATCTCCGCATTGTAGAGGTCCTTGACAAATTTCGGCTCGTTGTCGTTCTTGTCCGCTATCATTATCCTCATCACTTGAGGTCCTGCATCCAATTTGTTAGTAATTTTAATTTAGCCATTATTACTCACTTGAAACGTAATAAATTATTACATAAGTAAATAAACCATTTCTAGTGTATAAGTAGGAATCTTAAGTGAAGACATGATCGTAGACAAGATTTGTAGTGAGTAAAATTGTGAGTGTAAGGGAAAGCATTTTAAAAGATTTAGGAAATGACATTACGTTCATTGGGCTTTCCATCTTTGGCAAGAACGGCTGGATTTCCGTCTCGAGCAAAAACTGTAATCTTGTAAGTGTCGAGCTCTTCACGATCGAATGACTTTCGTGTCCTGATGTCGCCGGTGTCTCTGTCAATCTTGAAATTGTCGTTGTCCTCGTTGTTCAAATAGTATGACACCTGTGAGGAGCATCACGTCCTTATGAAATCTTTTACATAAACTTTGGATTCGAAAAATTCAATGTGAAGGTGCTCAAATAAAGTGGAGTTGTTCTTGACATGAAGTTCAATAGAGGGGACACACATACCTCATTGTTCGGGGAAGTTCCATCAGTGTCAATGGCTCGAACTCGCATGACGAGGGTTTCTGCAGGCTCGTTTTCCAAAACGGTGCCTGAAACCACTTCCGAGAAATATGGCTTCTCATCATTTTCGTCTTTTACCCGGATTGTTATTGAGATCTCACTTGCCAAGTCATATTTGTTCTGAAAGAAAAAGTAAAGCCGCCTTTGAGCTTTCAATCCTCAAGTCCCTCGCTATTCAGAGATGAGGAGAAAAAAGACATCCCTTTTCAATCTCCACTCTCATTCCAATTTCATTCCGCCCTTTTCCTTTTTATTTAGAGAAACTGTAGAGAAATTTGTAAAGAGCCAGAAAACCGAGGCCTCCAATGAGAGATTTTTTCTCGTATTCTTTACTTTTCTAATCCATATATTTATATATCTTTCAAGTGAAGGCATTTCTTTGCTATTTAATTTACCTTCTCACTCAAATTTTTATATTACTAGCATCATTGAAGAGTATTGGATTTTCTACCTACATAGATATAGGTTTACTGTGACTGTGATCCTCCCTCAAGAGTTAATCTAAATATTGACATAGATTTCCTTTTGACAATTAGAAAATTGACAAAAGACCTTTCTCATGTTGCAAATAATATTACCTTTAATAAACTTTTGACTGTGATGATCTCAACTTTGGACTTTCGGCTCAACTATGCATGCCTAATTATGATTTTGAGCACAAAAATGTCTAAATGCTCAGCTATTCGTGAAATCAAAACATTATCATTTTACTCCTTATCAGATAGTGCCTATTTATTTATATAGATATTGAAAGACATGTATTTATTATATCAATATGAACATGACATACATGTTACAAAACTAAAAGTTTCAAACTTGTGAAACTTTTTAGGTTACTCGATTTTAAATTATTAACAAAGTGTTCAACATCAACTTAAGGGAGAAGCTCGCAAACTCGATTTTTCCCTTTTTACCTTCTATTCCTTGAATAATTAATTTGCTTCATGAAATGTTATTAAAGATAATTCGTTTCCCAAAACCGTCCGATTTTTTCTAATTTGCCTGAAGGATAAATAATTTGATATGACTGATATTTGCTAAAATATGATTAGCCCAATAGCTTATCTTGAACTTTCAATTAATTATAGTGCATTCTAATGAAATACATGCTATGCTTAATAAAATTAACTTTATATTAAATTCTGGGATAGAAACGAGAAAAATGTCAAACTTACAGTGGCTCTGATAGTGAGTGTGTACTCTGAAACGGATTCGTAGTCAAGATTTCGATCAAGCTTCAAATTAGATTGGTTTCCTTCGGGTTCCAGAGTGAAGACGGCGTCTTTGTTTGTTGGCTGAGTTTGCCCATTCACGAGCTCAAAGAAAACAATCCCATCCTCTGTATTTGATCTAATCAATTAAAACAATATTAAACAAAGTTTCTAACGACGATTGTGAGAAAATTCCCATATGTACTTAATCACTTTTAGTATTCTCCTCATCCATTTCAGATCAAATTAACAATAGCTTTAATCAAAACAAGTTCATTCGCACACTTCTTGAATAAATGATGATTCAATTAAACGAATTTGCACAATTGTTACTTACGCAGCTCCAATTGTTAATATCGGCACATTCTTATCCACTGTGGTTTCAGGCAGCTCGATCACCTTTGTGAAATTATCGAAAAAGGTTGGAGGCTTTTTATTCGGCTCGACGACAATGACAGAAAGATTTGTTTCGGAACTGAGGTAATTCGGTAACCCTTTATCTGACGCAATGGCTCTCAACCAAAATTGTCGTTTTCCCTATAAATGATATACCAATAAGCGGGACGAGAAAAGGGTGAAAGGCCGAAATAAATAATAAGCAAAGCTCACCGGGCTTATTTTCTTCTTCAACATTACTTCTCCGCTTTTGGAATCAATGTCAAAGTATTCTATGTCAGTTGGGTATTCGGGATGGGGACTGAGGCGATAAGTGATGGTTCCGTTTGCTCCATCGTCGATATCTGTTGCTGAAATTCTCATAACAACTTGTTTTTCAGCTAAGTCTTCTGGAATTGACTCTTTGTACTCCTGTAAATTATTGAATAAATAAGTAAAGATGTATTCTGCAATTAGGGCAAATAATTTGTAATTATTTCGTTGTTGACTACATTCATTTTAATTCATACAAGGTGAAATAAATGAAATAAGAAGGAGGGTGAGAAAGTTAAAAGAAAGGGCCAAATACATATAATTTATGACTTCGAGGAACTCTTTAGAAATCTCCAGAAGAAACTCATATATATCTCGGAGATAAAGTATGATAGATGTTAGGAGGGAGAAGAAGAAGGTTTAATTAGTAATTGAGGTCCCTCAAGGTTTACCTTCCGTCTTTTCCCTTGATAAGCCTTTGATCGTGTAAGCATTAAGAGAAAGGAATTAGAGTCAAGTTAGACAAAATTTCCATGTCTTTATCTAATTGTCAGCTATAGTTAAAATAATGAGCTTTATATGCCCGAGATGTAATTTACACTTACGTATTTATCAAACATGGGTTTATTGTCGTTGATGTCCAAAATCTTGACTTTAATAGTGCAAACAGCATCAAGTTGTGGTTTCCCATTATCCGTCGCACGGACAGTCAAATAAACTTCTCGTTCTCTCGAAGGCTCATCTCGGTCGAAGACCTGGACAATGACAAAGCCAGATAGAGTAAATATTCAATAATTTCAATAAACAAATAAATGCATTCTTACTTTCTTTGTAGTGACTTGTCCTGAGTAAAGGTCGACGGCAAAGACGTCTGGAGTCTCTTCTCTCGATACTATTGAGTATGTAACGTTTCCCCCTGAATCCGGCATATCTTTATCAATAGCTTCGACCTTAGAGTTTAAAAGAAATTTAATTTTCCTTTCTTATATTTGTAATTTACATAGTTTAACTTAAATTTCACTTTTTATATTCATATTCTTAATTTTTACCTTGAGTACTTTAAGACCCTCTGGTTGACCTTCATATATTTCAGGGGTATATCTGGCACAATTTTCAAAATTTGGCTTATTTAAATTTTGGTTAATAGTCATTCTTGATTTATCCTCGCTTCCCTGAAATTGTTTAAATTGAATGATTAATATTACCTTTAGCTAGTATTTACCATTGCATGTTAACTTTAAACATGCTGTTATGTAGTTAACAAAGCTCTGTTAAATCCTAGGACTTTCAGTATATTTGGACTGAAAAATTTCTACCAAACTTGACCTAAAAGTGCATACTGAAATTTTGAAGTCCATATATAGACTATCTTGTATGTAATAGTTAACACTTGGAAAATTTTCAGAGTTGGCCCCAAGACCGCGACCAGTGTAACCGCGTAACCGGCATGATCCATATGAAGACAAGAACAATATGAATGACTTAAAAGCTTTGTAACTTACGAATCTGTATGTTGGCAGCGTGAAGGCACTTGTGGATTGGCTATTTTCCATAAAGCTCTGGATGACAGGTGCAGGGGTTTCTCTGCTTTCTCTCCCACTTCTTCTATTTCTGGTATGTCTTAATTTGTGTCGATGATTCGAACCTGGAAATTTAAAGAATTAAACATGGCATTTCAATGAAGTCATGCACAAATAGTTTTATCGTTAGCGCATCGTGCCTTATCATACACTATACACAACGTAAATTTAAAACAGTGACTAATAGAATAAACACCTCATGACCAATGAAAGTGCCGGTGTTCATAAAATAAATATTAATAATAGTATTATGAATATATTATTAATTATACTTGAAAGCAAAAATAAATATTTTATTACCTGAAATGTGAGCTGCGGCCTCTAGCAATATCATAAACCATATGAATATTTTCAAATTCGGTTCCATTGGAGGACTTTTGTCTCAATTGGAGACAAAAAATGGAAATCTCTTTCAAGTCTGGAAATTTTATGATGAATATGTTTCACATTTTCACTTCACATCTTTCACTTGATAACTTTAAGAAATTAAACCTTGGCTTGGGTGACGACTCAAAACTTTAAATTTGATTATTAGCTTATTAGTCACTTTCACAATAAGTTAATGTGCATATACTTGGAACTGGAATATTTATAGGGATGTAGAGGAATTTGAATATTTCCAAGAGGTACACTTGACGCGACGAGACGGTGTGGTGAATAATAAAAAAGTGTTACTACACTTATTTTTACCTCTAACTGAAGCATATAGGGATGAAAGCCTGAAGGCAGAAGAATCACTCGGAGTGGGACCGGACCAATCTCTTTGCCTTCGCACAGTTAAGTGTAAGAAATTCTCGACCCTTTGGTTTTTGGCTCGACTCGGGAGGGAACGAGGGGCTGATGGCATGGAGTGCATGGTCAGAGCCTCGAGGGGAACTCAACCCAAGTCATATTTCCCCCCGACGCAACAGGAGGAAGAAGAAGGCTCGAGGGTTCTCACTATTTGCCAGACCTACTTGAAATGAGGAAATTACCAGGTATTTATGCGTGTCGCTGCGTATTGTATAACTCACAATGAGAGTGGGTGAGAGCAGAGCGATGCAAAAGTTCTCAGAACCAAATCGAACCATCGGTAAGATTTTAAAAAAGGATTTAAAAAATAAAATATACTTTATGAAGACTACTTTTTATAATATACTTTAATTTTTAAAAATTATTTAGTAGTATTATATGTATTGTTAGAAAACGATAAATAAATTATTGACAAAAAATACAAATGGTTAGTTAATAAACATAAAAATTGCTTTATTCACACGCGACTAGGGAGAATGTGTCAAAATAATTAAATCCGCTTTTTGTCTTTATTGAAAAGAAGCTCAGTGTTTGTTTAAAAGGTTCAATCTGTAGTTTCTTTTAAGGAAGGCGTAAAAGAAACAAATTGGGGTTGTTTATTCATAAAAAAACCTAACGTACTTGGCTGGAGGAGACATTTGGAAGGGAAGCTACCCTCGACCATCCAGAATGGGGTGCTGGACAGTTTGAGCCTGGAACTGGCATACAAATGGCCATTAATGTGGACGCGGAGCCAATTAAAGATATTGCTGGAAGAATGATGCGAGTGGGTGATGGTTAAATTGTTCATTTCATAAAGGCGGACGGAGGCGGAGAGGAAGGCGAATGGAGATTAGCTTAGCTCGAGGGTCATTCAATGTTGAGATCTGGACCGCATTTAATTGGAATGTTGTTCAAAGTAACGAGTTTACTCTTGCGAGTGTCGCATTGCAGTTCATCCATCCGCCTTCATCTTTACGAATATTATTTTACAGTCGGCTTCATTGCCATCATTGCTTGTCCATTAAATACTTTCTCCATCAGCGATGATGAAACTCCTCCTTTCGCCCAAACGAGCTCTCTAATGGGATCATTCCAATTCACCCGAGTCTTTTCTAAGATCCCCAAAGAGTTCCTTCATTTCAAAGGCCTCTGGTCCCTCAGCTCCCTTCTGGTCCTGGAGGAGAACGAACAAATTGAAGAAATGGAAAGGATCAAATTGATTTTAATGGCCAGACGATGAGAGTTGTCCCGATTTTGATTAAGCCCGGAATGAGATTAAACTCCAATCTGATGAGAAGTGAAGAGGAATGGGATTTATTTGACAATTAATAAGCGATTTGGGGTGAAGTGGTATTTGTTGGCAATTCTTCTTTCCGTTGTTCCCTGCCTCTCGCTGTCTCCTCATCTCGTTCTCTTTTGCATGAGAGACTTTCATAATGCATCTTTATTTGATCAACAAGGAACCCTGGCACTTTCCGTTGTGGAATCAAGAGACTCTCATGGATTCCCAATAAATATAAATATTGAAATTTGAACGTGTTCACGGACTGGAGAAATTGAATATTATATCAATGGATTGCTTTTCAAATGGCAAATGTTCATTGTGCGTATCAAAAGTTTCAAATTTGGATAACGACGTGAACCAGAGGACCTAAAATGCATCGCATATGCATATCTTCTTCATATGAGAGATACTGAAATGATAACAGGAAGTGATAGATACAGGATGCATGAAATTTGATAATATATGATAGAATTCATTTGATACCTTTTCATGTCATGTCTTTTGAATTTATCAATACTTTCTATTCCAGTCACATCGATGGGATCAGATTTAATTAAACTGAAATTGACTGGACAGGATTTGTTTATAATGTAGTCAGAAATTTAATCCACGTGATTCCAAATTAAAAAGCTATTAAGGATGAGCGAGTTGCTCAATAGGGAAAAGGTAAAGGGTGGTGAGGGAGGGGGATTGAGAGAAACTGCAATTAATTTCAATTTCTCACCCTATTATCAATTTAACACAAAGTCACGAATGCCCTTTGTAGTCGTTACAAACCCTCACGAGTCTTCATGCAATTCCTTCTTTCCCCCACAATGGGATTGCGGCTCACACATGTCCTTTCATCCCTTCAGTTTTGAAGATTAGGACCAAGGAGCGGATTTTCTACAAAGTATTCTTCTTCACACACACACACACCAGTTATTTTCGAGGGTTGAGTCTTGTATTTGCACATTTTGGGTCAACTAACCAACGCATCAGAACCTCCACAACGTCAACGAACACCTCGAGTACAAATACATACAACTGCACTCATACATTAACTGGTGATCGAGGGGGCCAAGTGGTTTCTACATCCATCCAGAGGAAGTCTTGAGGGAGCCAAGTGGCGAAGAGAGCACATTATCCATTTCCTCGGACGCGAAGTGAATGCGAGACTTGTAGCTCTTGCCCGGAGAAATTTCCGTTCTCTCTCGAGGGTCTTGAGAAGTAAATGCCGGCTCATTTGATTCTTCGTTGAGAGCAAGCGGAAGAATGAGTGTTTAGGTGTAATGTCTTGTTTTCTATCACACCATCGCCCTATCATTGCCTCTGAATCACTCAACCCTTCTTCAAGTCAAGTGCGTGGAAGGGTCGACGAGAGATACTCATTTAATCATAAGCGCATCTCGTCCCTCCGAACTTCTCATGAACAAATGTCTCGGACTCACAAAAAATTCTTAACTATTTTATTGACTCTAATTTTGACTCACGAGAGACATAAAGTTTCCTCTTCTCATGACATGTCTACGACCTTCTCAAGACAATGGTGCCTTTAAAAAACAGTAAAAACTACCAGAGCGATGCAAATCCTCATTTATTGCTTCTCTCATCATTACAAAGTCCTAACAAAGAGCTGGATTTGGGCTCTTACTATATACTAGATATTAACCACGCTACAAGGAGTTTTCAACTCAAATGAAACTTGATAATTCTTATCTGATATTTTTTATTCTTTGCATATCAAGTGTCATCTCATCCTCAATTGTAAATTAAAAATGAATTTCATTTGACTCAAATGACAAACAAGAGAAACTGTGTAGTAAATAGTAATAATATTGTAATTAAGCCTAATATGTCTTATTATTTGTTTAATTGGATAATATTATTGATATAAAATAATTATTAATGTCCTATAAAATTAAATGTACTTTACATAATATCAAATTATAATATCCGTTTTATATCAACTATACACTATAAAATTATATGGCAAAAATTTATTAATGCTTGAGTAATTGTCAGTAAAATTAAATCCAATTAACTGCTTTATTTATTCAATGTTAACTTAGAGTTCGGAATTTCAAAATAAATACCAGATTCTTCATTATATTAAATAAATGGCTCACATTTTCTTCATTTTACGAGCTTGTAAAAGGAGTGAGGAAAATAATGAAGGCAAGTAAGTTTTATTGTTTATAATATTTAAGAACTTTGGCTTTTCGTGACTCATGAAGTGGAAGACAATGGGTCAGAGGAACTAATTGAGAACGGATGGATGAAAATGACAAAAGATGCGTTCCAGGAGAGCTCGAGTTTTGCCCCGTCTTTAGAAGCGTAAAAAAGGGAAGAATGGCATTGTAGACGATTTTTGATGCATTTGATTATACAATGAAGGTGGGAGGGAGGAAGGGTGCTGGAAAATAGAATTCTTTATCATTCAGACAAAAGCGAGTTGAGAGGGCCGTCGTTCTTCCTCCCCGTTTGCTCTTATTCAATGGGCGAGTGGCTAGGGAACCACAATGTGGAACTTTCATTCCGAGCGGTGTTTGAAAGAGTGGAAGGTGCTCCATTTGGTCTCCTCACCAACACAACTACCACATGGCTTGAAGGATGAGTAGTGGAAACCAAGAGGTTCTTCGAGGAGCTTCCTCGTGAGTCCCCTTGAGATGATTGGATTCGCCCATTAGGCTCCTCACAATCCGTCACGGTCTCCTCCGTCTTCTTCCACGACGAGAGACAGCGAAGGAAAATGTCCTCTCGTTTGTCCCCCTCTTCCATGGGTGGAGCCCATGAAGAGGGAAAAGGGGCAATTACGACCGATTACGATTTTATGCCTCGGCTCCTCGATTGATATTCTATGGCTTTAGGTTAATATTAATGGGGAGCGAAAGGAGGTTTCTCTCGTGGGACGAGCTAAATGAGTTCCTTAGGCTTCCGCCCAAATGACCTCTCCTTCCACACACGGGTCAATTTCGAAGATTGCCCCCATATTCGCACAGGATCCAATTTAAGATAGTGCAGGAGTCATGGCCCGACTTGGTCCTTATTTATCCCACTGACAACCCGACCATGTTCATGTATGTCTGCCTGTGCATACACTCCAGTTTAGACTACTTTACGGAGCTCCACCTCTACTGGTGAACATTCATTTCCAAAAATTGTTCTCTTTCTCCGCTCTTGGGGATTGGAGAAAGTAATAATAATAAGGAAATTGTGTATTCCAACTCCTCTGCGTCCACATAAACTTACTTGGATTTTCTGTAGAGGAATGAGGAAAATGAAGCCCCCTTTGGCTCCACATTCACTCCAAAAATCCTCCGAGAGAGGAAAAGAGGAAATTAAAAGATACTAGTCTGAGGAGTCTAATGAGACTCCAACCCAGGTAGCCAAACTCATCCTTAGGATATCCATAGTTGATCATTTTCGAGATGAGGATGTCTTTAGGACATACTTAAAAATGACAAAGACCTACTTAGGATGCCCCTTGTTCATCCCTATGCCTCGTTTCTCGACGTCTTTAGGACATCATTAAAATGACCAACTAAGGATGTCCATAGTATGTCGTAATGTTATTTTAAATCATCCTAAGAATATCCTAAGTTTGACATATTTATTTGTCTCAAATTGGTCTTTTTAGGATGTCTTAAGTTGGTCATTTCTAAGAATCATCATTATTATGATGTCATTAAAAGGATTAATCATTTTAAGGATGAATGAGAGATCCTTAGGATATCCTGAGGATGGGTTTATCATTTATTTGGTTGCTAGGGGACGAATACATAGAACTCGTTCAACATCTACCATGCGGAGAGATTAGGGTAAGTTGTGGAAAAATTATCTGTTTGACTCTTTTAATTGGTAATTCGTTAGAAAGAGAGAAAGGGAGAGTGAGGAGTAATTAGGGCTTCACTCCCTGATACTTAGCACCCTTCCCCATCAATCATATGGGACGGAAATGCACTTGGGAGACGAAACTCTCAAGTCAATCCACACACCAAACGAGTCTTTGAGAAACTCGCATTTCCCCCTTTTCATATTTTTTCCGCTTTTCCTCTTCCCCCTCCAGTTGGGACTAATGTATACTTTCACTACGTACGAGTCTCATGGGATGCCCAAGAGCGGAAAACCTTTTTCCAAGCTTTCCCCTGCCACCCGACTCCAATTCTTTACTGATATCAATGAGGTTCTCTGAATAAGCTTCTCATGGAGTCCGAAACCCTTCTCTCAACCCATATTTAGGAAATCAAACTCAACGAAAAACTTTTAAATTCATTCCCTCAAGGATTGGTCAATTTTAAACTGTTTTTTTTAAATAAACCGCTAACCGTGAATCATAGCTAATGGTATTGACATAGGTAAATGGTATTTTAGAAAGGGAAAAAATTTTGGTTCTAATTTTGATCAAATTGAATTATTGGTTATTGTTACACATGAATAAATATTTATTAGTGCATTAAATAGCTCAAAAATAACTGATGCTTAATATAGGTTTATTGTTTATTCATGGTAAATGAGATTGTGAGAACTTTTAGGTACATATGTATTAATATTTGGAAAGTTGTGATTCATGAATAATTGCCTATAACCAAATGCTTTGGTGAAAAAAGACCTTATGTATACCTACTGCTCTATGTGACTTATGATAAAGATATTTTATGTGCAGTTATATAATTATTCATTTGAATTTTGTATAGCATCGTGGGAGTCGTCGTGTCTTCATCGCCTCGGCAATCAAATTGAATGTTTAAGGCCGTGAAGTTCACGAAGCTTTGTAGAGCACAATAGTCGCGAGGAACACGCCGCTCAGAATCTCTTGGTGAAGGGGAAGTTGAATATTAAAATAAATGCATCACGTCAAGCTTCCTTCATCCCTCGAGAAATCTAATTGAGAAAATTGATATAGTTGATAGTTGAAGGGAGTCGTTCCGATTCCGCCGCTATCTAATTAATAGGGGGACCGGATAATTAGTATTTATCATTTTATGAATGCTCTCAATCAGGTCTCTTTGGCCATGCAAGTACCAATTGCCTCGTCGCCTATAACCAAACTTTTGGAATCCAACATTAAACCTCGCTGGGAGACTGTTACTTCAAAGCCGCAAACCCCAAGCAATCTCATCTAGGTATTTGCGCTTTTCCTTGGTTTAAGTAAACTGTTTGGAGAGTACAAGTTGATGGTAGAAGGAGTGCTGGTTGAATGTAAAGTGGAATATTCCATCTATAGATAATTTGCATTTGGAATGAACGGAGGGAGCAATAGACTTTGCTCTTCCCACATCAGGATCAGAGCCTTATGTCTAATATTCTCAAATTAATTCAAGGGAGATATGGGAGAGCTGACGAGGAAGGATATTCACCCAACACACGGCGGCTCCATCCACAACATGTCCTCATTTATACTACTTAAATCTCTCAGTAATGTATAAGCGTATTTATTTATGTATCTTTTTTAATGCACTTCCTCTTCGTCCAGGGTTTGAATTAAATCCTTGTTCAATACAATCAATTCATATGTCTACATTCAGATCGTTTACTACTCAACAATTCAAATTAAAAACAGAGAGACGGGAATCCAAAGGAGGATTCTCCTTGAGCCGAGAACTTTTCATACAGATGTTCATTTACATCTATTTTCCTACACACACTTACGATTAGTCTTAAATAAATGTATTAGCTAATGACCAACTAGGATTAATATTTATTTTTAGAGGTCGTGAGGATTTTATTCAGCAAACTTTTATTTAACATGAGATGACGTTGATTTTTCCTTCATGTATGATTTTCTCAGTTCTACTTCTCTGTTTGTAAAAGTTGTATTTGTTTACGAGTAACAACGAGTTTAAATTTTTAAAAATAGCATTATAGAAAAACCAAGTTCAAGTCAATGTAGTAAGTGAATATTTGTTTTTCATAAACAGTACTATTTTATAAGATTTTATCACATGATTATTGTTAAATACTAAAGTTAAATAAATTTAAGGTATCTAAAGACGAAACTCGTTTTGACTCCCACTACTCCCACATGACAAACCACAAATATTTTGCATTCCATGATTAAATGATAAGATGCAGTGTGGTGTCGTTTGAGGTACATACCACCATAGTACTAGGGAAAGAATATACTTTTCTCTGAGTTAAGCTAAATGCTGATTTATTTAATGGGAAATTTAATGAGTATTTATATAACCAAAAATAAAGAACCAAGTAAATACAATAAACAATGAAAATGATGTATATTGCATTGTTTTCTTGTAATAGCAACTCTAATTTTCTTGCTCTTAATTAAAATTATTTAACCGTTCCAATAATATTTAAGTTTGTAAGTAAATGAGATTAGACATACTAAAGATGTCAACGCGAATAGTTAAGAGTGCATTTCTCTTTGACAGAAATAAATAATTATTATCCTTTCTTCAAATAAAGGCAAGTTTTTTGCTATGGTTTATTAAAAATAATAAAGTATCTAAATAAAAGTATTTAAGCGATCAAATTACAAAATACAATGACATTGTATTTTGTTTTATCTAAATGAAATATCACAGTTGTTACACAACATTTTACTAATATTAACTTCAGAGATTTTTTTACAGATATTTAATCTGTAAGGTATATAATAATGATTTGCGAATTTAATTATAATTCAAAAAGATACGTCCTTTTTTAACTAATTGAACATTTAGCTAAAATTGAATTGCTTAACTTAAGCTTTGCCTTGTTCGTTATTCGGAACTCATTACATCATTACGCAAATTTAGAAATATGCATAATGGTTTAAAAAAGTAAAAATGCAAATATGGATTATTTGAAGATATTTCAAAATTCTTTGACTAGTAAATTAATTATAATTTAAAGATTATAATTTTGAAAAAGGTTACAATAAGGATAAAAAATATATATGATATTTATATATAGTATTTATTCTTTATTATAGTTATAAATACACCTATTCATTGTTTATTTCATTACATACAACATCCTTTACATTGTGAAATTTCACAATGATTAAAAGACTTTTGTGTGAAGTAGCTCTGTATTTAATGAGCAACATATATACTACCATAAAAATATGCAAACGAGAGATTTTCGCAACTATTGACAATATAAATTACATATTATTTGTATATACCTAACATTATAATTTAACACTTGCCATTTTGATTTGCAATATACTGTTCATTAAATACACAATTTGTTACTTTTATTCGCTCTATTAGCATAATTTATTGTAGCGAATATTAATAGGAGATTTGCTAACTAATATAATTTTTTTTAAAACTTTTGTGATAAGCATTGTGGCCTACAAAGATCTACTACCGGACCATTTTTATTTTCACGGTACCTTGGAATCTGGCATATTAGCAAAATGTTTGTAAATTCACGAACATGATTTTTATGAAGAAAAGTATAATTTGATCAAATATTATTACTTTAGCGATTCCCGGGTAATTTTCCCCACATTTCCATGAAAATAAAAAAGGTCAGACGGAGATCTTTGTAAGCCACAGTACACATTTAAAAAAAAGAATTGAACGAATCAATTAATCTTAACATTTATTCGCTAGTTTGAATGTTAGATAATTGAGAAGATTTTAATTTTTGGCAAGATTCAAAAAAGTAAATCACACTTTACATTATCGTCATTTGGCATTACAATGTCGATTTAGATTTTATAACAAAACTTCCATTATTTGGTTATTAAGGATTGGACAGAGTTCAATATATTTATACATACATATAATATATATGTACACTACGAGTAATATACCATATATCGCCCACCTAGCCTTTGAAAGTAGTTGAGTCGCATTAACATAATATGCTCATTACTTGTCATGTTGACATACACAATTTAACAAAAAGCAATAATATAAAGGTTCATTGTTATCATCGTAGCTTTTGCTCATTGTCAGAAAGTATTAGTCTAGTTGAAAACGACGAATCTTTTAGTATATTGATTTGTTCTCATGAATACAGACATCTGAACTCAATGTAAATATTAAAAAACAATTCCAATGACGAAAAGAACGTCGGAGCTGATTATCTCTGAACGATAAAACAATGAGTTCAACTGGGTTTGTTTAAAAGACTATTCATTTTTACAGATGTTGGTCACACCCCACAGTGTCGGCGTAAAATATCTTCACCTGTACTATTTAAACGTTCGAAATTCAAGGAATTGACTTTCTTAATATATTTTATCTCCAAACCTCTTTTTCGTGACAAACTAAATTCAAGCACTGGTCAACTACATAGGTCCAATTTGGATTTCATAAATATATCTAAAATACAAAATATCGTTAATAATATCATAATGTCATTTAATGCATAGGTTTAGGTGGGTTTTACACTTGTTGTATTAAATTATTAGTATTTTAATGAGTAAATAAATATGTCATGAAGTGCTGTCATTTGGAATAAGCCACGCACATGTTCTTATTTGTTAAGGTGAAGGAGTGGACTTGAAATGTGGAAGACAATTTGTTCAACTCCCCGACGAAATTTTCCCTTGAAATTGCGCAAATCCCCTTTCTCAGAAACTCAAATATTGCTTGTATTTCAAGTACGTCCAGATAGGCTCAATTCTTATTAACTCGAAAGACCCTTGAGATATTGGAGTGATATGAAATCCCCCTTACTTTAATATAACTCTTGTCGGTCTCGAATTTTTTATACCTTTTTTTATAAACTTGAATTTGACTCGTTTGCTTAAGATATGTGAAGTATTCATTAGTTTTATCCTATCTCTCGTATACGTACAACACACTTTAACTTTGACTCTAAACGGCTGATCAATGTCTCCTTAGAAAGGCTCCATTCGATAGATAATGTTTCAATATTTGGTTGAAACCAACAATATCTCGATTGCCATTCACACATCATTTACCAATCATTCAACATGCAAGTAGCCACATGTCTGTGTGTAAAGTGTGTATGCATAGTATTCCATTATTTTTTTCCATATTTATGTAGGATATTATAGAACATAAAGAAACTTTTGTCGCGTATATTCAAAACTATTAGAAACTTAAGGAATGAGTAAATTTAACTATTATTATTTATTATATACATTTCATGTCCATATACAATGGATGTAGTTGTATTTGGTTGGGCTTCATATATTACGAGGGATGCACACACTACGTAGTAACTATGCATGCATAGGAAATACTTATAATTAAAATATTATTTGAAGGAATGTTTACTTATCTCTTTGATTTTATAGAGACTCGCTACTTACTTTGGTTGATGTGAAGAAGAGTCGCCTTAGAAAAGACATTATATTTATAGTCATGTGGATGCATTATTGGGTTCTTTGTAATCTTCTTTGTTGATTCTAGGTCAGGCAGATATGAGTCGGAAGAAGTCATAATACCTATAACTCTGAAGAAGGTTGTTTAGTCTTAAGCCAACCGTCGACCTCATCGCACATTCCAGTCAACACTCCACGTCCATGCTTGCTCACCATGGGTATCGTCACACTGCCGGCTGAATTCCGCCGCTACACTTGCAATACTTCGCAGCTCAGAAGGCTCTACTTAGAGACACTCAAAGCTTTAGATGACATATCTTCCAGTGGAGTTGTACCAAAAGGTTCGTATTGTATTCATATATTCACTTCCCCTATTATGCATAATTGAACTCAAACATTGTTTGCATTTCTTGATCAGAATGAATTCCTAATGTCCCATTAAGTGATGACATTTCAATTTAATGCGTCTTCTTTTTCAGATTCTGTTCGAAGTTTGGAATGGAAAGTGAAAGAAGTGAACAGGCAAAGACATTTCATTGCCCGTCCACCATCTTTGATCATTCTTGGTCAAAATTGTCGAGTGAAAGCCATCTTAGCCAATGAACTGTTCGGACAGACTCATTTACCTGTCCTTGAATCCCCTGACACTTTGTCATGGCGAATGATTCGGTTCAAGTTCAGCAAAAAGAAACAGGTACAGTTCATGGATTCATGCTTATTTCTTTAATTGATCAAAGTATTATTATACATTAAATTTTTGCGATGTGTAACGTTTCTTTTAATTGTGCCTCATAGTCAATTTTAACACTTGGAACGAGTTATGAGTTGGTCGAACATCTTCACGATAGTCATTGGAAGTCGTTGAATTCTGGAATTCGGAGTGTCGATTTAGCTGTACCTGAAGGAGAACTTGAGGTTTGGACACTAATTTTCCCTTCAATTCGAGTTAATTTTTCAAGCTCATTTCATTTAGCTTATTGTATTTACATTATAGGGACTATTAGAAGATTGTGCAGTTGTTGAGATTCAATTGGACCATCCTTTGCTCAATGATAACGTTCAAGTCATTGTTCCTCCTACTGGGAACAAGGAAAATTTTACTCAGATTATGAAAACCCTTTTTGAAACGACGACTCCTATTCTTATCTATGGAATTTCTGAAAATACACTTTCTCCTGAGGTTAGTAGCTCAGGATATTGAAGTTATCATTCAATGGAAAATTATTTTGTGGTCTTATAAAAGCCTTGAGATTCTTGTATTAATTTACGATGCATTTTAGGATATTCATCAACTTCAAACCGTGCGTTCACTTTCTCCTGTGCTGCCAATATTTTTTACTCATATGCCTTCGCCTGACGAGAATTCTGGAATGACTGAAGTTGATCGAAACGAATTTATGAATCACGGTGAGCTTAGTTTTACCCTTGAACCAGAGCTTGGAAAAAAGCCTGTGACTAAAAAAGCGGAAAGTTCAACTAAATCCGAATCTGCCATAATTATGCAGCTCATATCACTTGGTGAGTAAGATCTTTGAATCCATAAGCCCTCTTTTCTTTTATCTCTAAAACTTTTTTCTAAATTAGTAATACTGTGAAAGTCTATTTTATTTTTTATAATTTACATGGTTTCATCATTACTTTTGCAACCAAACGCATTTATTTGAAATTAAAATCAATTCTACACTAATTCAGAACTATTAGGTATAGGCATATAATCTTATAAATAGGAACTTATTAATATTGTGCTGTGTCTGTGTAGACTTTTATTAATCTAAATTCAACGAAAATTGATTTATTTCTTCACATTATACCCTTATAAATTTCTAGTAATCTTAAGTAGGGAATCCACATGATATTTATCAGTAGTTTTATTTTTGTAAGCCTTAATTTTTCTGATTGAGTCAGAGATTTTACAAGTTAATCACTTATTTGTTCTTGCATCAAATCCCATAATGGTACTAGTGATTCATTAAACACAAATTCTCCTTGTTTGTATTTTTTTAAAGTTGAAGTAACGAAGTTTTACCTAGTTAAGAAATCTATTTACTAAATGTCTATTAGGTTTGCTTTGGGAGTCTAACAATGGTATTCACTCTGAAAAGAAAAGTGATAAGCTCTCAGATATCAAGTCATTTCATGTGAGAAGTGAGTATATTCAATGTCTTGATCAATTTCCGAAGATTGCTTCCTTCATTCGAAACTACTTACAATCTCAACTCATTTCAGCTTCAAACCAATTGCACAAGGTAAAGTATTTAGAATAATACAATTTTAGCATTGTAAACAAGTTGACATATTTAGTAGAGATATTCAACAAATTTGAAGAAAGTTAAAGTCAGCAGTGATGATGATGCAACATTTGATGTGTATGTTTATTTTCCTTTTAGATTCATTGTAGCTGTCTCCAAATGTTTATTCTCTCAGCATTTGAGATGGCCAGAGAAATGCAAATTACCCCCAAGAGACTTGAATATGCCAAAATGAAAGAATCCGAACTATTCAATAGTTTGATTAAAATTGCTGAAAAGAAACAAGATGAAATGGGTAGTTTAATTGCTGCCACAATTTTTGAGCGTCGCGAGGATATTCTTCAGAAAGCTGAAATGCACGAATTTAGAAGTAATGACTTTTTTGTAAACTCCCATTACAACTTACTATATATTTGCTAACTTGGTTATTGACCTTTTAAAGTGGGAATTAGAGATTCAACATATTGCCTATATTCATATAGTCTTCTGCTCACTTGTTTCAGATTCATTTGTGAAGAATTGGGAAGGACCCTTAACAGGAAAATTGGTAGTTCAATGTATGGAGGAAATTCGCGAACTCGTCGTGCTGGATCTGAACAATATTATCGCTCAAAAGCTCATTGACTCTGTCTACTGTCTTCATGATACTTTCCTTGGGACTCTTGAAAGATGCATCAACAGCCTTGAAAAGAATTGTAGAGACGTTGAAGATGGAAGCTCATTGGCGAGTGTAGCCCTTAAACAGGTTCGTAAAATCAAATATAAAATACAATAATTATATGTATATATTTATTTATTATATTTAAGTAAGTAATCATTGAACAGCGTTTTGATTAAGTTGATCAGATGATCCTCATAGTTCATCTTTAATTCTTTTTAACTTTTCTGTGAAGATTTTAACTGCCGCTTATCAAGTTGAAGTTCCAAATCACCATTCTTCGTCCATTCTGCGCGGTCTTTATGACAAGATGAAGCAGCTGCTGCATTCAATGCCATGGGTTTCTGTCCCTTCTGTCGATGGTAACTGGAGACGTGTCGTGGCCTCTGACATGATCGACTCTCTCTGTCAATGGAGGCTTGCCAAGAGTGTTTGCGGACAGTTGAGAGATCGACTTCGAACTTCGCATGAGTCTTTTTTATCTGCACTCAAGCATTTAGAGCTTCATCATAGCGAAAGACTTGAGAAGACGGGCGAACAAGGTTTTCGACTCAGAAAAGTTCATGCCCCTCGACTTGCAAGACTTGCCCTGGAAACAAGTTCCATCACAGACTGTCTATTATATGGTGAAAATTTTATATCTTTAAATATTGATTTTACAGCTCCATTTATGAACAAAATAAATGATTCTTATATAAGAAATAATCGATGTAAATAATTACATTGTTCAGGAATGCCGCAATGTGGAAGAGAAATTGGTCGTGGGCAATATGGTGTAGTTTATGCTTGTGATTCCTGGGGAAGACATTCTCCTTGCGCCATCAAATCTGTTGTTCCAATTGATGATAAACGTGAGTTATTTTCTTTTTAAGATTATTTTAAATAATTCACATACCTTAAAGAGACCACGAATTGTATAATACTAGAGTTAAAAATGAATTATGATATTTCCAGATTGGAATGACCTTGCGATGGAATTTTATTATATGAGGTTAGTAAGTTACTTAAATTCTAAACATTTTAAAGATGCTACGTGAATTATGTACATATTGCATTATTTGAACTATAATTTATCCAAATCAGGTGTATTCCAGACCACGATAGAATTGTAAGGGTACGAGGCTCAGTGATAGATCACAGTTATGCTGGAGGAACAATTCCTGCCGTTCTCATTTTAATGGATCGACTCTCAATGGATCTTTACTGTGCACTCAAGTTGGGACTTTACTGGCTTGCTAGATTACAGGTATTGTGTGGTTATTGAATTAAGCAAATAAAATTATTACTACCAATTTAATTATTCTCTTGAGTGGTAATTTATCTTAATAGCATTTTGTATTTATGTAAAAAGGTGGCATTAGATGTTGTAGCTGGCATTCGTTACTTGCACTCTCAAGGATTAGTTCACCGGGATATTAAGCTTAAAAATATTCTGGTAATTCATTTCATGTTTATTTGCTCATATTCATAACATTTCAATTTGTTTTCAGTTGGATTCGAATTATCGAGCAAAATTGACGGACTTGGGATTTTGTAAACCTGAAGCAATGATGTCTGGAAGCATTGTTGGGACTCCAATTCACATGAGTCCCGAACTCTTCTCTGGACAGTATGATAATAGCGTTGACGTTTATGCCTTTGGAATCCTCTTTTGGTATCTCTGTGCTGGAAAAGTGAAACTGCCACATGCTTTCGAACAATGCCAGAACAAAGAACATCTTTGGACGAGTGTTCGACGAGGTAACTCAAATTACATTATTGACCTAAATTTATTTTGCACTTTAATTGGTTGTTATTTAGAGTTGAAATGCGTTAGAAATTATAGTTGAATGTATTTTATTGAAGGTACGAGACCAGAAAGGCTTCCTTATTTTGATGAAGAATGTTGGCGTTTAATGGAATCCTGTTGGGCTGGAGATCCAAGTCAAAGACCTTTGCTTGGAGTCGTGGAGCTCACACTTGAAACAATCAAAAATCGTTTCGAAAATCTAAAATCATCAACTCAAGATTACTCTTCCATGATACTTGAAAGTGTTCCAGAAGGTTCGTTGACTGAATTGACATGTACATCTTCATGATTAAAATCAATTGATTGAGAGCTACAATTATTTTTTGTATAACAGAGCCAACGATAATTGAAGTTACGAGCGACTTGATTGGTGCTAGCCCTTACCTGAATATCGAATATCAAATTAAATAATGTACAAAATCTTAATTTTACTTAATAGGACCTTGCCCGCATTATATTACAAATATATATTTAATAAACCAAATCGATATTATTTGAAATAGTGCATAAGTAAAAGTGTAGCTACTTAAATTTGATATTAAGTAATTAATCAATTAATTTTATG
Organism: Neelides sp. FZ-2019; assembly: GCA_009869795.1. Classification (NCBI taxonomy): domain Eukaryota; kingdom Metazoa; phylum Arthropoda; class Collembola; order Neelipleona; family Neelidae; genus Neelides; species Neelides sp. FZ-2019. Next base: position 63,176 of record VJMY01000282.1, read on the forward strand.
CAATGACTTTTACCATTTTTTCTTATCGATGTCTTCTTAAACTATGATATGATATAAAGTATTCTAAAACTAATACATTGACGGAAAGCCTTGAAGCGTTTACTTAACCAACTCTAACTTCTTTTCTAAACAATGGAATTTTCAATGGACACCTCATTATATAAACTAAACATATATTCACTTATTATTTTATTCACATTTCTTTTTCATTTTTATATATTTATGCAAAGTGAACATTTAAAAATGAAAATTTGCACATTTTTAAATGCTCACTTTGCATATATATATAAAAATGAAAAAGTAATGTGAATAAAATAATAAGTGAATATATGTTTAGTTTATATAATGAGGTGTCCATTGAAAATTCCATTGTTTAGAAAAGAAGTTAGAGTTGGTTAAGTAAACGCTTCAAGACTCCGTCAATGTATTATATAACTTGCATATATATTTATATATTGAGAATACACAATCTTAACGTATGAATTAATAAATGAGAAATGTTAAGAAATATCTGACGATTATATTTCAATTTTCATTAAGAATACACGACGCGATAACTTAATAACAAAATATATCAATTTATGGTTTTATATGTATTTATATTAAGCTTATTTAGTTATTTGGCATGTAAAATATCTAGGCAATTTTCGATTAAAATTTGATGATTAGCCAAAGGATGAAAAATACAAAGGCGGAAAAGAGGACGAGGTACAAATACATGTTCTTGTGAAGTTTCACTTTAGCCAGCTTGGCCACTTGGCCCACAGCCTTTCCGAGGAAACCTCCGGCACCGTCAAATTCGTCGTCCTAAGAATAATATTGCAAAAAATTAAATAATGCTCCTATGGGTTATGAAGTAAAATGATCAATTAAATATTGTACCATTTCTCCGAGAAATTTATTTTGCCCTTTAAGCTCAGAACCAATATCAATGGAAAGCTACAAAGCAATAAATACTCAATTAAATTAGAGAATATTATTTGATAGATATGCGGAACAAACTTGGTAAAATAAAATTGACTTCTTGAGAACTTTTACATCTTATTAATCTATTCATATAACTTTATAATAAGTTTAAATTACAGATTTGAGTGACGTGATTTTCCCTTTAAGTTCATCGGTAAGACGATCATTTTCTGTTTCAATAGCAGAATCCTGAGAATAGCCTAGAATAAAAATTGAAAAGACCAAAAAGTCATTAAAAAGCATCAAACAAAGGTAATGCAAATTTCAAAGATTAGCATTAATTGTAAATGATAAATTGCAAGTGATTAATTGCAAATAACTTACTTGAATGACCTCTATACATTTTGAGCGATTGAATGAAAAAGTAGAGAAGAATTAATAAACTTGAAATGAGTGAATGAGAAAGTTAAATCTGACAGATGGGATGAAACTTGACTCGCAAGTAATCGGAAGAAAAGTCTAAAGACTGATGTTTGTGAATGAAAGAATAATAAGTTCAATTACAAAGTTGAATTTTTAATTTCATTAGTGAATTAATTTATGTCTTCCGATTTACAAATCTAGATTAAAGATTACATATTTTATTTACACACACGTAAAATTCTCGAGAAAGTTTTAATTAGCGCATGCTTGAAAATTGCTTCAATATGAATCAGCTTTTAGCTTTGAGTGAGGGTATGAAACGAAGTCAGTCAAGGCTGTAGAATATTAAAAGAAACTTTTCTTGACTAAAAGTATCAAAACCATGTGCATTTAAAATATAATTTTAGTTTGCTCATCTCTAAATTACTTTTCATTAAGTTGTAAGGAGAATATAAAAAGCCTCACATAATGAGCAGCGAAAGCAAGGATCAAAAGAATCCGAGCAGGGCCAAAAGGTAAAATTAATATCAATCTTCATTTTAACCGGCTTGCCTCGGTTAAAATGAAGATTGTTTGCATTTATATTTTATTCAATTGTTTAATTTTATTTAAAGGTTCAGAATGGCAAATGTGATGTTCGAGGATTTTACTTCTGATTACATGAGTGTAATTGGCATGCTGTTCAGCATGTTCGGTCTAATGATGAGGGTAAATTATTCAAAAAATTAATGTTTAAATAAATTTTTTATTATTTTTGTTCTTACTTATCAAGTATCAAATTTTCATGTCGGATTATCAAACCTAGATGAAATGGTGTGCTTGGATTGCAATTTATTGTTCTTGCATTGGATTCGCTTCTTCACGGCTTCAAGACGATGCTAAGCAAATTTTTAGTAGTTTTATGTAAGTCAAATCAAATATTTGTAATATTTAATTGTATTCAAACTTGATATTTGTTTATACTAATCTTTATCAAATTCTAATAATTCAATTATTAAAATAGGCTTTCAATTTCGGCCGTTGTGATGTCTTATTTACAGAATCCTTCTCCGATGACACTTCCATTTAATCAATAGCATAAGTGTTTGAATTATTTTAAATTAATGTCTACATTTTATGTTCAATTGAAGTAAATAATTGGTACGAACTATTTTTGCATATTTAAAGCATCACGATAACAGTGAGCTTACACTGTTTTTTCTAATATTCAAAATTGATTGTATTAATTAAAATCAATAATATGTGCTTATGAACTCTGGAGAAAATCATTATATTTTTCTATGGGACTAGAAATAATTTATTGTTTTCTTCATCAAATTTCTCATTAGAATTATTCTCTCTCACTTTCTCACGATAGATGAACAAACTACAAGAGTCAGGTTTCACACAATATCGAGCCCACATGAAAAATGAGCACACAACAATGACATTCCTACACAAGGCCCTTAACAATGGAGTATAATACTCTTTCTTTAAGAAATTATTCCGCAAATACTTGTCCTTTTCGATAAAACTCACTAAATATGTATTTATTATAGAGCTCTATCATGGACCTATAAGATCATCTTTTAAGTTTTTCTTACATACATAACCATTTAGTAGTAAATATTAAAACTTTTCAATCAAACTCGATTTACTATGGCTCACAAAGATCTCTGCCTGGCCTTTTTTATTTTCATGAAAATGTGGGAAAAATTACCCTGGAATCGCTAAAGTAATAATATTTGATCAAATTATACTTTTCTTCATAAAAATCATAATCGTGAATTTATTATAAACATTTTTACTAATATGCGAGATTCCAAGGTACCATGAAAATGAAAAAGGTCAGGCGGAAACGTTTGTAAGCCACATTACTTTATATTACGCAAGTATATAGATGTAATATTAAACCATGCACATACGTATATGAATATATGGCATATGATTCATTATACACATTGTATATTTGAATTCATAATGTAAATAATATATATATATATAACATTGGTAATCAAGAAATACTCGTCATATAACAGTAATATTAGGAAATTTTGAATCTTTCCACTTAAATCATAAAAACGAATTCAATCATTCTTCATTTGGTGTGTGGTAGGTCAGTTTATTTAACTGAATATTGCATAAATAGTATATATTATTATTCCAGTCCTTTGATTTGTAAGTTAATACAGGGGAAGAGGAGTCGTTAGTATAAATTAATTGTTCTTGTTTGACCTCTCAATCTATAAGTATTAATAAATACCTAGATTTTTACATTGTATATTTATATATATTTGGTTTGCCTTAATTATTAGGTTTATTGATAGGGTAAAGTAGTTTCAATTGTTACTTTATTTTGTTAGTAATGTAAACCTATATTAGAGTTAATGCTTCATTATTTCTTAAATTTAGATTAAAGTCACTCGAGTTGTTCTAAATAGTACACAGTGTACTTATGTATATTAATGATTTAACCATATCTTTAATAGTAGTTGTAGTTATACAAGTAATGGTTATTTATTTTATTCTTAAATTTAGTCTTTTCGTATTTACTAGGAGGAGTGGGAGGAACGAGAAGCAGACATCTCGATTGCAGATTTCTTATTGTTGACAATCTTAGAGTAAAGATCAAGTAAATGATATTGGATAAATATATATTATGTATAGTAGTATGTAGAAGTAGTAGTAGAAGTATGCTGGGACCCGACGTGGCCTGTCAGATTCAGTTGAGGATTCCTCTTGAGCAGGAGACGCTGACAACTTCCTCGAGCCGCCTTTTTCTCCTACTGGCCTCGAGACGTCAAGAGAGGAGTGTCAGATCCACGAGCGCAGTCATAGTCATAAGTGCAGCAGAGATCCCCATCCTAAATTGAACGGAATTTTTGGTCAGTGGATTTATCTCCATTGGCATTCGGGCCTCCCTCGTCACACTCAGTTAATTGAGAATTTTTCGAGGTTTAGCTCATCTCGGAAAAGAATTTCTTTCTTAATGCATATTAAGTGCAATAAAGCCATTGAGGAATTCGGTTTAACCTTAAATCCCTTCGTTTATTCCTCTCAAGTTGGGCATTGAGCCGTGTAAAAAGAGGGAAGTGTACGTTCGAAGGAGTCGCGCAAGAAAATGTCATGTAATGGGAAATGAACATGATTCCATATATTTATGTGGGAAATTCCTCATGCAAATTTTGAAGACGTTTAACAAGAACACATAGAAGGGCTATTCAAAAAGAATTTGAGAGTTAGTACAGGGGGACTCGGGCATTTTCTCCTTCGTGCACCGATCCCCTCATGCAGTGAGGAAGCTGAGTGAGTGTGAATGCAGGCAAGTCATAGAGAAAAGAAGGGGGATTTGATTATTGAATCGCCGCTGATCGCTTCATCTCTATCTCCGAATGGAGAATGGCGTGAGGGAGTGCAGAGAGGAGAGGAAATATATACAGAGAATTCATAGTACAAGTATGTATACATAGTTAAAGTATACAAAAGTATAGAGTACACAGATACTGTTATCATAGCCTCTTTTTGAAAAGATGGAGATTGGCATGCTGGACTGACCCTATGGGCCCTCCAGAGACCCTCTCCAACACTTTTTTTTATATTTATTCATAATCAAACATGGCAACTCAAATGTTGAAACGTGAGATAAAATTAAAAATCAATTACCGAAGCACACAAAATCCATCATTTTTGCTCACCAATTTAGCGCAGAGCGGCACCTGTTCAGGTTAATGGGTTACAACAGAGAGATTAGTTAACATTCTTGTTAAATCCAATTCTACATGTATTTAGATAAATAGTTACCTACATAACTCTTGGTTAATTTTTGAAATTATTTAAAGAAAATAAATATAGGTATATTCACACTAAAAAGTCAAGCACGGATTTGATGAATATATAAGTATTATCATTCAAATAGATTGATGTGCATACAATCCCATATCGTAAATACATTTGAGTTTAATCAACTTGCAAACATTCGATTCTTCGTTCCAAAATCGCATTCTGATGGGTAAACTCATAAATTGATCTTATGTCAGAAACAAGCAATCAGATAAAAAAAAGTTGAGTTCATGTACACTTACTACTAATACCCATGAGTAAGTCAATTTCGTATATATTACAAGAGACCAGGGAGGTGTTAGATGTTAATCAATGCGGATTAAGTGAAATATTTTTCATATAGTATATGTACGTCGTACACATTCTCCCCGTGTGGAATTCTTAAGTGAACTAGGCAATTATTTGATATGGTCTTAAATAAAAGGTATAATATAGGTATTGAGACGGCATCGAAGTCACGTTACCTGGCACTTGCAGGAAATGCAGTTATTATGTGGGAGGATGACGCGGGCCCCCGACTCAACTGTGATATGGTTGTCGATAATGTGACACTCGGATGAGGAACTGTTCCGGTGCCAATGGCAGTTGTCCGAAGGCCCATTCTGGGGACAATGAGCACAACATTCGCCTTCCAATACTTGAGGATTGTGGCAATCGAGGGGCGGACATTCGTAGGTCCAACAATCCACTTCTCCGTCTAAGCACTCGCAGAGCTTGCAGTCGAAGTACCATTTCTCACCTGGGAAGGACATAGAGGTCAACCCGGGGTCTCAATCCCCTCCATCCTTACCTGACTCATAGGCCAACTGAGGGTATTTCTGGTGTCGACAAGTTTTATTCTGAACACTTTTCGCTGAGGTTGAGGAGTTTTGGCCGCAAGACGCGCAGCACCTTCGCTCCACGTCCTTCTCCACACTATTGGGAGGGTCGGAGGGGCACAGATGTGGGCAGGGAGCTTCGCCTTCGACCACCACGCACGATACGACACCGGGAGACGTGCAATTACAGATATGACAGTCTTGACTAAACCAATTTGAGCCAAGAGCATGAATAACGCCATCCTCAATGCAACCTGGAAGAGAGAAATGTCTCTTTTCTAACATATTTTTTAGTGATGGTAAATAATGATTTGAATATTGATGACAACTCGGTTGTTTCACCTGAAGAGCATTCTCCTGAACTCCCTTTTCGGCAATGACATTCATAGGAACCGTGAGTGTTAAAGCATTGTAATTCCGGGCCACAAGGGGCTTTTTCGCATTCGTCAATGTCTGTGGGGAGAAGAGGCGGTTAAGAAGGGTAATAAGTTAATAAGTACTTTTGTGGAAATTAGGAGGAATTAAAGCAAATAGAAGAGTTGAGAAGGAATGTTGAGTAAACGTGACATTCGAGCCAAGTCGGCGTTCATCTATCCATTATGTCTGGTCTGAGGGGCGTCTGGGCCTTGTTGATCCTTGTGCAGTTAAGGGTCTTAGCGAGAAGGAAAATAAATAGAGGAGAGACAGAGCATACCTTGGCACTGAGCCTGGCCACTCTCAACAGTTTTGGCGACGAATCCATCCCTGCACTGGCACAAGTACCAACCAGGCTTGTTCACACAGAAGGAGTCGGGGGGGCAGAGGGGGCCGAGGCCGGAGGGGTCCGGCGTCTCTTCACACTCGTCCACGTCAGTCTCACAGTAAGGGCCTGTCCACCCTGCCCGACACGAGCACACATTCGGCCCGACGCAGAGACCCCCGTTCTCACAGCTCCGGTTGCAAATCGCTGAGACAGAGAAACCATTCCATATACTCGCCACATTCTTGCCTTCCTCATTAGAAAAATACACGCGTTCGCTGAATAGTTGAGCGATAAGGAAATGAGCACAAAGTTGGTGTGCTGGCCCTTTCCCACACAGAGTGGCATGCGAGATGGGGCATTTGCTTACGTGAGCACTTGAGTCCGTTCCCAGAGTAGCCCGGGGCACAGTGGCAGGCGTAGGAGCCGAGGGTGTTTTCGCAGCGGGCCGCCGGGTCGCACGCGTGCCCGCCCTCCCCGCACTCGTCCGCGTCCACACACTGGAAAGCGTTGAAAGCCCTGAAGCCCTTTTCGCACTCGCACCGGTAGCCGCCGTCCTCGTTCACGCACACCGTGTGCTCGGCGCAGTGGTTCCGGTCCGAGCCGCACTCGTCGACGTCTTCGCAGCTCCGCAGCCCGTCCCCGCTGAATCCCGCCTTGCACTGGCACGCGAACATGGTCTGGAGATTTACGCACGTCGCGTTCTCGTGGCACTTCCGCCCTTCGCTCGAGCAGAAGTCCGTCCCTACCACGAGGCTGTCAGCGCGGGGGCTCGGGGCGGGAGAGACTCACCAGGGCAAACCTTGCAGCACTCCCCGGGCACGGCCATCTGCTCCGAGGGCGGGCAGGCCAGGGGCGGGCATTTCTCGGGGTCGCGGCGCTCGCATTTCATAGACCCGTCTTTACAGTGGCAGTCAACGCATTCCTTCATGGGCTCAGACTCTCCATGCTCGTACATCCTCCCCCGGAAAAAGCATTGCTCTGGAAGAAGGGGAACGTGAGTGGGATTAGCGAGAGTGAGGAAGTGGAGGGATTTACTCAGGCACGTAGGACAGCACTCTCCTGGGCTCAGTTCGGGGTTTTTACATGTGGACTCGGGGCACGGCTCCTTCACACACTCCACAACACCTCTCTGGAAGAATGAACATAAGGTTAGGGATGGAAGTCCAGGTTGGGAATCAAGGGGCTCACTTTGCAAGAGCATTTTTCACAGTTTTCATGCCATGTGTAGCCGTCCCCGAACAAGGACGTCTCATTGACACGGCAAGACTTTTGACATTCACATTCTTCTACGTTACTGAGCCGCTCCTCTGCTCTCGTTAGCTTCATTCAAAATAGTCATTTCATCAACATCTGCCTTACAACTCATCAATTAGAACCACGGTTCAGTTTTTAACTAATCGTTTTTATATAAATATGAATTATTCCAAGTTGGCATAAAAATATTTGTGATGACATGGCAAAATTCAATTTAGTAAATATATCTGCAATTGAGCTCAACGTAAATTGGCATGTAAATAAATAAAATAAATAAATAAAGTTACTCTTTCGGTGAGGGCCCGGATTTGCAATTCTAGAGAGGCGTAGGACATTTTTAAGGCAGTGAATTCCCTGCATGTTGGACATTGGCTGTCGACTAGTGGACATTGTGACAAGTAGCCATATGGACCGAATGTGAGTTGCAAGTCTTGCATAATCCCCTGAAAAACCAGAATGGCATTATAGTTCGGGTCGGGACTTCCAAGACCTCTCACCTGGTAGAGAAAGTGTGAATTGGTCTTTTGACCAATCCAAATGGACAGGTTCTTAGTATCGAAGATGGCAGTGGTTGGGTCGAACTTAAGAACCCGCCTGTACGTCGGCGAGCAGTCGACTAGGATATCCACTTGCGAGGCGGAGAAGGAAATGGCCAGGCGGTGCCAACTCCCGTCCGCCAACCGGAAAGGGAATGTTTCAACTGTGGAGCCAGATATGACTCGCAACTCATTCTTCCGACCACTCGACTGGATCTCTAATGCACTGGACAAAGACTGGCTATTAGAAAGCAACTCCTTCGCTCGGCAACTCTTACCTAAAAAGGTCTCTGGAGAAGGCGAGCAGCGTCCCGACATTGTTCGGGTTCTGCTTTACATTCGCGGAGATCGTGAACTCGTTGGCTCCTATTTCAGCCAGCGTTGAACGAATCTTGTCGACCCAGTCTCCTCTCATCATCATCTCGCGATAGTCACCTTGCAATAAAATCAATACAATATTATAGATAGTCATTGATACTGCGAAGTGCAATGCTTGAATATCATATAATATACCTATTTTGCAAAAGTTATTTTCTCTGGTAGACAATTAGCGTGCATTATAAACGTTACACTCAAAGCTCAAAACTCTCACTCAACCCTTTCATTTGGCTCCATTATTACGTTTAGCTTTTAGTTAATACTTATTATGGAAATCATTCACCTTATTGACATTAGTAAGCAAACATTACTATTTGCTATCATTCTCAAAAAATGACAAAGAATAAAAGATGTACAATAGAAATAAATAATTTATGAATATATATAATATTTATTTATTTTAATCAAAATTTAATGTGCAATTGTTCCATTGACTAAATAGAATATTTGATTGAAATTTTTTTAAATAAAAAGGTCACATTAATTGCTTTGAATGATTTTATATATATATATATTAATGTGTTTAGTACATAGCTGTAAGAATGTAAGTTAGAAAAATTTTATTGTGAAAAAGATTGGCTGAGTTTTACAAAAATGAATTTCTTGGTACAATTCATTTGAATAAAACAATAGAACACTTGAATGGGATGACTAGATTTGGGTTCTTACCTGTGAAGATGACTCCAGGAGTGAGGCGATGAGCGCCAGAACCGAGGCTGATCCCTTTGTAGGTACTGTTATGCAAATGAAGACTGTCGAAGAGATCCAATTGTACAAAGTCAGAGCCGCCCGCTGGAAAGACCAGGACTTTAGGATTGAGGCTTTTAGGGCCAAGGGTCTCTGAACCTTTGAGAAGAGGAAGCAGCAGAGAAAATAGAAGGAGGTGCGGACGGGTCATAATAATGTCCTTTGACTTCCCCACACATAATTAATTCACGAGAGGGTATCGATCAAATGGTTCACCTCACAAACTCTGCACCAGGACTCGTCTCTCCTGTGAGTGTTGAGTTTGTAAAAGAGGCGGAAAGTGTGGTGCCGTGACTCCCCTCAGACTCACAGATACACATTCTTTGTCTGGTATTAAGGAAGGAGAATGCTAGTCTCGTAAAAGTCTGCCGAACAACTGAGTGACACTCGCCGAGTGTGGATTACGCGAGATAAATAAGTCCATAGTAGGTGAGTATGTGACGAAGTATGGAGTGGAGGGTCTACCTGGCTGGGCACGTTCCCCTCGGAACTTTCATGACACATCGCGGGGCGAGGAGGAAATGTGGGCCCGAAACTCTGGAAGAGTGGGACAATATTGACAGAGGGTTTGATAGAGATTAGCCCGTGATCTGTATTTGGAAATCGTTGGAGTGGATTCTGAATGTGTGCCGACAAATGATGCCGGAAAGCCCAAGATAAGGGCACCCTGGCTGGCTCAATTAGGTGCGAGTCACCTCGAGTTCTCTGACTCGGCCTGGACCAGAGGTTCTTCCGGCCTCGTCGGAATCCTCCACAGACTCATCGACGAAAGGTGAGGGTGGCGGCTAATTGGAAGCCCCAGTTGACACATTTCTGCCTTGCGGTAATAAATGGTAAATTTATGTGTCTCGCAGTGGTACGATGTTCGGGTATCGACCAAACAAAATCGATCTGGATCCAATGAGGCGTAGCCGGGAAAAAATGGGGGAGAGAGTAGACTCATTTTAAAGGGTTATGTGGGAGTCTGGGAAGCTGTTGAGTGCTGGGACTCCTGCGGGTGCGTCTTCTCCTTACGAGCCCGAACGCAGTCAGTAACCGCGAAGAGAGGAATTAGCATATTATGGGCTCTCGAATGGGCCGAGGATGGGGAGAGTGATGAGGAGACTCGTCGCCTCAGCTCTGGGAATCACGAGTTGAATTTTTAGCGAATGTAGACAGAGTCTTGGCCCGGATCCAGGTGAAGGAGTGAGGCCGGAGACAAGAACCACTCTCCACATTGTCGCTCCACAAGCGGGGATCAAATATGTCGTGATTTGCGAAAACTCCTCAGCTGGCTCCTCCGACTCCCATCGGGACGCGAGACTGCAGGATGCAAATCCGTACGAGCTCCGAATTACTCCAGATGTTATGCAGCCATTGAAATGAGCCCTCGCAATGAGAAGCCTCCAAAGATCGGACTCTTATCTTGAAATAGGGTGAAAGGATCCGGTCCTGAAGGTGGTGGAAAGAACGTTATTTATCTCCCCAGAAAACTGTTGTAGTTTTTTTAGAGGAAACTCATCTAAGAATAAACCGCAGTCGCAAATCTCCCAGAGATCATATCCGCCACTTCCCGACCAAGGTGGAGGAGGAATCCAATTTCCCATCCCATTTGACTAAGGGCTCGGCTCAAGGCGACTTCACTTGCGACAACTCGGGCTGGAATCTCAGTGGACGGTCACTCAGGGCACGTGGCATTGAGGGATTATGCAGGCACCCATGCGGGTTCAACTCGCCCACATGGATGGCAAGGATCCCACATTACTCAAACCCTCATCAGCTCCTCACGTCTCCCAACCCACTTGTTAGGAGAAGGAATAATGACAAGACTCGCTCAACCATTTAATAGCCATGGTAAATAGAAGAACACATCAGGGCTGGCTACCTCTCACTTGGATTCAATTCTCTCTATCAAAAACCCCTCATCCACTTTACCCTTTCGAGCAACTCGTTACTATAAATATTCGACCTCCCTCGAAATTATCATGAATATTTTACATTTAATATTTCAACTCGGATCCTGTTTGCGCCAATGCTCCGTTGATGACGAATTGGGTCTAACTTCCATTGGGCAATGTTTATTCGGAACCTCTATTATTATGCCTATATTTAGGTGCTCCTTCAAACTCCCAACTACTTATCTCTCCCCAAGAATCCCGAATTTCCCTCCGTCGTTCCTCAGCTTTGCGACAAATGACCGACGAGCTTCTTTTGTCTCTCCTATCTCTTCCTTCCCTCTATATAATTTCACTTTTCTAGGGCAAAGCCAATTCCCTCTTCGTTCGGAGACAAAACTTTTCTCATTAAATCCTGAAATGAAAAGTCCAAACATAAGAGTTTTAAACTCCTCCTCTCGAATTATATTTATGCGATCCCTTCTTCGCCCACACTTTCCACAATGCTCCTTCTCTGAAAAACTCGATACTTCTACTATAAGCACTTTCCAGTTTCCTTCATTGTTTTCTCAAATGTTTCGAATATAGCCGAGCGGAATGTAAGTATTTATCGCTCTTATAACCAAATTCGCTCATTTGGTCTGCAATGCATAATAGTGAATTTATATAAGTAGACCTAGTCGAATTCCCTCATTGGTATAGAACGGAAACCTTGTGGGAATTGCTTTTCTCTTCAACATGCTATAGCAGCCAGCTAGACGCAGAGAGTTGACAAAGTGAGAAAGAGCCATAAGCTCATACGCGAACCTTTCTCTTCCTTCTTACTTTTACTTTTCCATCAATTGAAACAGAGGGAAAAGGAGCAATGAAGAAATTAACCTTGAAAGTTTAGGGAATAATCCAAGCAGAGACAAATTCTAATGCTTAGAAGTATTTGACTTATGGAGAGTTTGGAAGGAGAACTATTTATGAAACTACATAGTTTTGAAAGGAAGGCTCTTATTAGAGTAACCGAGTTTCTCCACCCTTCGTGAAATACAAGTTAGGATGATTGCTAAGGATGGCTAAATAAATAATTGGAGCATAAGTAGGAATAACTTGGAAAAATTTCCATCATATATTTAGGAACATTAAGCCATTATTTAAATAGAGAGTGTGGTTTAAATATTTACCCTAAATACTCTTGATTGGGGGGAATTAAGCATGCAACGTTGAGCATTTATTGACTCTTTTGTGATTTGCACACTTGTGTTGGTGAAAATGATACTCCTTCACCTCGAATCTCTCTGTAAATGACCGTTGAAGGAAGCTGAACTTGGCTATGAAGGTCTCTCCGAGGAGTTTAAGGACGACGTCGGGATTTAACGACGGGGAAGAATGCGCAATGGTGGGCAATGAGCTGGAATTGATTGTGGTTGAGGAATGGGACCCTCCTGGTGAGTTAATTGTCTCATATCTTGATCTCTCGGAGCGTGTGAAGCAGAGGATTTGGGAAGAGGAACCATGAAGGCAATGAGACGTTGAGTGAGGAATAATTGAGTTTGCTCATTCCTCTCGGCTCCCAATGCTTGGCTGACGCTGTCAACGGGGCGACGTGCCGTTGCCGCTCTTCAATGTACCGCGGCAAGCTCCGGCATCCGTCTAACGAGCCTGCTAATTGGAGCAGGATGATCCAGCTCGGAACTAGGCCTCGCTCCCCCTTGGGAATTTGTCGCGGAGTGGGGCAAGACGATATGAAATTGATTGGTTTGAATCTAGGAGATCGATATAGGGGCCTCCGTGGTTGTGGGGCCTCAATTGGCACACAGCCCCTATTTTGCATGAAAAGAGACTCGGGCTGTTGGGACAACTGTTGGGGAGGGGACTGGAGCCTGGGTTCACCTGTGAGCCCAATGGCGACCTCCGGGATGACTCAGAGGGGGAATGCAGGTGAACGAATGTTTGGGTCTGTTACCTGTGAAACTGTATCCCGAGGAGCCGAAGAGACACTGTAGGAGGAGGACGAGAGCTATGCAGAACATGTTGCGGAAATCGTGGCAGCAAACCTCCTCACCACCACCCGGACGGGTCTCAAGTGTGGCGGCGGGGGCGGGGCGGGAGTGCATGCGGGGCCGATGGCTCCGGCATGACCGGCACTTCTCAGTCCACCCCGGCTTTTTCCTCGGAGAGATGTGATCCCGGCCCCTTGCGCCACACAACTGGCCGACTCAAATGCCTGTCACCGGAAATGACTGCAGAGGAGCGTGCCAGTGAGGGGCCCCCTGCCCACCTGCGCCCAATCAATGCGCCGCTCTCTTGGTCTCCTATCCTCTCATTGAGGCCTCTCTCACGGGAGTCAACATGACCCGGCCCAAGGAGAACCGCGACTAAGGCCGGAGCCGCTCCGCATTTCCATTCTCCCCTCGAGGAGGCTGAGGATCACTCGGATCACACCAACCCACCAATGACCGATTATCCCTTCCCTATTCAACCCCACACCTCACCGCGAGAACTTCCCCCTTAATCCCCGGATTATCCCTTCGCCACTAATTTATTGCCGCCAGTCCGCCGCATTGGATTGCTTAATCAGCCCCGCTAACTAACTACGCTCACATTCCAAATCAACCGATGCATCCAATCCACTCTCAAGACTCCCTTACTTCACGCTATATACCATGCTACCCGACACGCTTCATTAATTATCAGACCGTTACTAAACACGAGTTCTCGATACAGCTTGATATTGACTAGAGGTCAACACCAGCCAAGTTTCAGTCTTCCACGTGGCTCCAACGCTTCGAGGACTCATCTTAAGGCCATGGATGAATGTCGGAAAATATGGTTACATGAAGAAAACTAGCTAATCACGCCACACGCCAAGCAACATGTAGAGCATAGCTGTCCTCCCATCTCTTTATTCGGGAGTTTGGGCAAAGGAGTGAATGGACCTCGGTCGGACCCCAATATTACAGCGTCTAAACAAGGAGGCAGCTAACGACGAAGCGACGTCGTGGGACAAAGACCAGACACCTTCGGAGGAGGCGGCGGCTCGGATATTTTTATAGCCTTACCAATTCATCTCGGTAGTTCGGAGGGAATGGCGGCCAGTTGCCCAGATGCTCACTCCCAAGGCCTGTAATTAGAAAGGAAGGCGAAAGGGGAGGCCGCCGGAGGAGGAGGACCGGAATTAAGTAAGTGAATGGACGCGGAAGGGGATGATTTCCGTGACATACCTGCAAGGTGTTTCCTACTCAACCGCTCCCCATTTCCCGCCTCAGACCCCCACATTGTCCTTCCTCGGTCTCTCCGGTGGGGAAGTAAAAAGTCAGGTCGGAAGGAAGTGGACCTGTGTCTTCCGCACACGGCACCGAGTAAACCACGCTCTCTTCATAATGCGAATGGTCTCGCTCTGGGGAACTCACCTGGGCTTCATCTTTATACACCCTTATTGAGAGGCTCATTTCCGCCTCTTCTCCAGCACAAATCATCCTTTGCTGCTTCCTCCACAGATGCACGGCCCTCACACCCTCGCACAATTACCCATCCCACAGGCACAACAAGGAAACTGTCAACTTTTCTTATCCATAAGAAACATGCTTCCGAGTCATATGCCCTTCAACTTTACCTTTTTTCCAACCATCAGTTTTTAATCGCTCCTTCATTTGGCTATTTAAAGGCCTTCCCCGTTGGAGTAGCTAATGTAGCTACATATGGAACGTTTTTTAAAATAACATTACTCATTTCATAAGGCACATGCTAAATAAATATTGGAAATGTTACGTATGAAACGAAATTTAACGACACGGTACATCCGCAGTCTCCGAACATACGTTTTTACTTTTACCTATTTATTATAATCATAACGATTTTACAAGTGATTTACATTAGTACTTACCTACATTTTATATTTATATTTATTTATATTCAAAATATAAATCTGTAGGTTCATGTGTATGACAACGTGTATATGATTGATGTAATTTGGTATCGAGTTTGTGGACATAATGCACGGAAGTATAAGACTCCATTTGACGGGTTTAGTATTCACATAAAATTATCTTAATAATCTATGAATGCATCATGGAAAATCACTTAAGTGTCACTGAGTTCACGGTCAGAAAAAGTGTGCGAATTGGGAGTTGAAACTTGAAGCAAGTGGGAGTTTATGACTCTAAAGAGGAACCACACGAGTCTTGGAAGCCAGCAGGTCTTTAAAAGTCACATCATACGACTTTCTCACACACAAAGGGTTTTTAATCGCTTTTGAAATTGAGCTCTGCCGTTTCAACAGTTTAGTATACTCTTTGAGTTTTCTCTTTATCTTCTCTCAACTTTGCATTTGAGACAGATTAAGAAGGGAACTCATATCGAATAAGAGTAGTAAACCGGGATCAGATGTTCATCATTCATCACTTCTCTCATTCATCCCAATTCCTTTCAAACTTCTCACACCAGAATGAAGAATGCCAAGCTATTCAACACATCACCACCCTAGCACCTCTGACGATGAGCTTCCCTTCGTAATGCTTTTATTATATCGATATTCTACTTTTTTAAACTTGTGCACATTCACATGCTTCTCGTATCCTTAACACTTCTTATACGTTGTCCAATAAGTATCTGTATTTATAAAAATTATTATGTAGGCTTTTATTATATGATTGTAATGTAAAAATTTTGGATTATGAGTAGTTGATCGTTGATTTTCAATATAAGAATACATTTTTATAAATATATGTCCTTGCATAAAAGCTTTTCATGAGTGCATATAATGCCATCACTTTAAAATACATTAAGAAAAATTCATCGTTTTGACAGTAAAATATAGATATGATTCAAGATTTTAGTAATTTTATGAACTTTGCCCTTTGTTCTCTAATGGTTCAGTTTTTTGATCTTAATAAAAGTGAATGTAGTAGATCTAAGCATTAGAGTACCATTGAACTTGGTCATTCTTATATCTTATTCTGCTGAGTTTCCCCCTTAAAGCAAAGTTCAAAAAATCTTATTTCTACAACTTATTGAATTATTTTA
This sequence comes from Neelides sp. FZ-2019, assembly GCA_009869795.1. Classification (NCBI taxonomy): domain Eukaryota; kingdom Metazoa; phylum Arthropoda; class Collembola; order Neelipleona; family Neelidae; genus Neelides; species Neelides sp. FZ-2019. The sequence continues at coordinate 79,686 of VJMY01000282.1, forward strand.
TCATTTACCATTGATCCAATAATACATACATATATGAAAATTGAAATGTTATTTATTGAAATGATTCATTATGCATTTGCTATTAAAACTTTATGAACTAGTGATAATGAATTTTCCTTATACCAAAAATTACACAACAAAATCCAATTGTAAATGTGAATGAATAAATATTGCTTCCTCAAAAGATTGGGATTATTTCAAATGCATTTTAGTTAACAGATCGCTTTCATTCATATAGATACGTATTGTACATTTACAGGGTGGTCAAAACCTTCTTTCCGCCTTGTTGAATTTCATTCCCTTTAAACTTACGCTCAATCTTACATCCCAAATTTAATATCTCCCTATCCAATAGCATATTTCGCATTGTTAAAGAATGATAGAATATTTAATAACCTTTAAAAAATCTTATAATTAATTAAAATTAGTCAAAAAATCTACATTGTCTTTTTCGAGTATAAAGTAACTTATGACATTGTCATTAATATTAAACAAATTATCATGATTAAATCATCAAAGCTCATAATTCTACTTACATATTAAATATTTAAACTAAACTAATTAATTTTGAAAATATTATTAAATATCGATTTAAAAAACACAGATGATAAATGTCACATAAGAAGGATTTAACTTTAGGATAAAGACACCCATGTTGAAGGAGCAATAACGTTCTTAACACAAGCTAATTAATAATTATGATGGTCAAAATAAAGTAAATTAATGCTACTTTAGTGTATTTTGAATAATAAATGAAGAGAAATGTGAAAATAAAGGCAAGCGCATGTTGATAAAAGAGAAATTCAGTAAAGAAGATATTGACTACCCTGTATACACTGGTGCAATAAACTTTATTAACATATTGTGATTAATAAATTGATTTGGAATGATGAATAGCTGTTTATTGAATGAAATTATATTCATATTTAACTGGACAGAAAACTAGTAGAAAATATTTACTCTGACGAGAGGGATAGGTGAAATGTATTGAGAGTTAGTTTAATGTACTTATGCAAAAATATTTACTTACATATAGAATGTATGATTTTAAACAACTTTCATACAAAGTATAGTGACAATAGTTCCATGCAAATATATATATATAAATGAAATAATAGAAAAAATAAATAATATGATGACTTAAAGGTTGAGATGTTTATTTCATTCAATGAAATCAAACAAGACCTTTAGTTTATATTGGAAGGCCAAGAGCATTAAAGAGCACAAAAATTTATCATTAATCTTTTCTAATGAACATAAATTATCATTCATAAGAACAAATGTAGTTTATCAAAGTAATCACTATAATAGCATAGACGTGAAGATGCTACATAGTTTTAAATGTATTTATTATTGTGTAATACGTTGTTAATAAATATATACATATTTATATATTTATACTCTCGGTTAAAGTTAGCTAATGTTGGACACATTTACATCTTTGAAACTTGCTCGTATCTAATTTTAGTTCCAGACATTCTCACAAGTTTAGCTCACATCCTAATCTTTTATCAATTTTAAAATAATGACAGTCTACAACATAAAAAAATAATCTTATAAAAGGTCTGGAATTTCGCAATTATCGGCTTGATATGCATTAATATTCTATTTACTCATATCCTAAATGATGAGAATAAGAAAAGTTAGGAGCATTTGATTAACATATGTTGATTGTTTTTCTTTATATACGAGTACAACATATAATATGTATATGACTGTAAAATATGCTTTTACAATGTAAACCAGATACTAGACCGTTCATTATATTAGTAGAGCATATGTACAATAATTGGATTGTTACACAGTAATTCATAAAAATATTCTTGATATTTGAATTATCGTTGTAATGAATCTCAAGTAACTGGGTATTTTGGTTCATTATAACCGGAGGTGTATTATAAACGAAGTTATTTTAATGTAAAAACATACAGTTGGGGTATTATTTTCTGTTCATTATAACTCATACATTCATTACAACCGGATTAATTACAATGGTAGTTCACTGTATATGTAAGAGAAATGATCAAAATGGATGTATAATACACAGTACACACATGCTTCACAGTTCATTATAACTGTAACAAATTTAAATTTATTGGATCTAAGTGCGTTAAGCAGCCAGTATACATAGTTAATAGTGCAATTTAAAAAACTTTCTTTTAAGAGTAAAATCGAAATTGATAAATCTATAATCTATATAATAATTTTGTGACATTTAATTACCTAATACATGAAGTATTATTTATTAACAATAAGGATGTTTGTAAGACAAATTAAAAGTCTCTCTGCACTAAGATTTAGCATTTATACATGTATACCTAATTGATTTTATATGCTTATAACTTATCAAGTAAGTTACCTATATAAATTTGCATTGGATCTATATCCCGACTTACAAGAAATGAAAAGATTTATATAACAGCTATCAGCTAATGCTAATAAACTATATAATAATGCAAATTCACACCCTTTCGAGCCCACAAAATGTCTAAAAGCTCTCACTGAAAAGTGGGAAATAATGATAAAGTTTGAGATTTTGAAATTTATTTATTAGTTTGTTAGATCAATACTATTTTATTTGTTCATTTGAAATGGGTATATTTCTTTTCTTCAGAGAAAGTTTTCTCGACCTGAGCATGAATATCATCCTTAATACCAATAAATTATACGAGAATTAACTGACAATTGGGAAGAAAGCCTCGCTTAACCTTCCAATCCATTCAAAGAATCAATAATAAAGTGAAAGGGAAGAAAATAATGCTAAATGCTTAAGAAATGTCATCAAAGAGATATGTATGACACGAATTGTTTATAATACCTTTTTATCAATTTAAAAAATTGACATTTCAATTACAGTGAATTGATTGTGAAATGTCGAACTAACATTATAGCTTAAAAGCAGCATTATATCTCTTTAGATATATTATTCTTTTTATCAGAAATCAATAAGATCATATAATTTCATATACCTACACACAAACATTTTCCGATTCAATAAAACTCATTGACTACACATATACCTATAATATAAATGCTACATTATATTTTCTTAAACATCAATTGTGCGAACAAAGGCTTTTGATCATTAGCATATTATTAGTAAGCCAACATACAAGTTAAAGTGTTGTCACATGTTTAAGAGTAATTACCCTAAGTCTTATTTAATGGCATTAGCTGTGAGTGTAGGTAACTACAAAGGAGTCTACGAACATTATACTTGCATTATAGAATGAGAAAGTGAAGGTGTTTGGTAAATCGAGGAATTGATTCAGTTCAATTAGAATAATTGCCAAGCCATTAGTGCTAGTTATATCGAATCTCTTTCATTGTCCGAGGATTGATACAGTGCAAAGTAGCATCAATAAATTACCAGTTTCGTTGTTGTCCCTCCGTTCTCCGAGCTTGTGTGTGTGTGTGTGTGTATGTGTATGTGTATGTGTGTGTGTGTGTGTGTGTTTTGAGAGAATTTGTGGGAGTCGTGATCGGACAGACTTTCCCCTCTTCGTTCTCCCACCCTGTTTAAGGCGATTAGACTAGGTAGGTACTTATGGATATACAACTTCCATGTTCTCCTACCGCTTCCTTCCTTATTCCCCTCAAGTGAGCTACGGAGAGAGAATTTACAAACCATCCGGAATAAAACTCAGTTCGTGGATCACATGAAATTTGAAAAACCTTCTTATTACTCTCTCAAATCCTCCTTCCAAATCTCTCCTTTTCTCACTCATATTTTTTCCTCTCCAAGAACCTTGAGATAAATTAGGATCATAGACTTTCATATGTTTACACTCTGGCCTCCTAGGTACCTTTTTTCCTTTTTTACACTGCTAATTTATTACTAGATCTATTTAGTCCCCATGTATGTTTGTATGTAGATACATAGGTCTGGGAAGTTTTGAGTACAATTTATGCTTGTATACTTGCATAGCAATAAATTGGCTTTTATTTGAACCAAATAAGAACTTGTTATAAACAAATCTTATTTATTAAGCCTAACCCACTAAACTTTAAAATTAAATAGTAGCATATTAATTAAGATATAATTGTGCTTGTAATTTTGCTATGTGTCCTTCCCTAGATATGTTTTTGACTTATCCAACCGATAGAATATTGTCAAGCATGAAAATAATGATCTTTTACTTATTGTTCAATATTTGATATTTAAGGAAAAAATCTTACAAATAAATTCATTAGGTATATTAAAATTTAATATATTAAATAAAATGTAAAAATATCCCAAAAATCAAAAACAGCAAAATAGATTTAATTGGGCATGGTGGTGATGTATTTTATGTATAGATAATATGTATATAAATAGGTATTATATATTTATTATACGTAATACATGTATTAATAATAACATAAATCGAAAATATTATGGACATGGCATTGATTCTGTCACAGTATGACTGAAAGAATTCCAAATGTTTCTGTTTGAATATGTACACAATGCAGCTCCACCACGTATTTTTTGATGTTCCTGTAATCGAAATTTAGCATTTAATTATTTTGTATTTTGTTAATTGCAAAATTTAAGAAGAATTTTGTAATTCATTAATAATCCAACCATTCGGTTTAAGTCGCTAATGCATATCCATGATCGATCAATTCCAGCAGCCCACTTTGAATGATCAGTATGCGTCGTAAAATGAGCATTGGAAAAATTTTGCTCCTCAACATTGACTACTTTGAAGTTAGAAGAACAATTAGATGGAAATGCACCTGGACCATTGAGCCAGGATTGAACTTTAAGTCCTGTCTTCAAATTGGGAGCAATTATTTCAGAGTAAATTTCTAAAAGTGAAATATAAATGATTATTGCTAAGCTAAGCAGATTAATCGTGGTAATAATGTGGTTAAAATAATGAGATTCAAATTATATTTTGAATTGATTATTAAATTATGACATTATTGTTAAGAAAATAGGAATATATACAGCAATCCATGCTGTAGGTATTAAGTGTAATATGTTCCTGAACACCTTTCTGTAATTTTGGTCCTTTTGCAAATATTAAAAAGTCGAGGCTTCCACAAGTTAAGTTTGTGATTGAAAATGGTTGAATTTTTGGTCGTTTTCCCATAATGAATTTATTTAAAGTTGGCAAAGAACTTTGGAGCGCAGTTGGAATATTTTGGTCAAAAACGTGAGGTCTCGTTATCATGAGAATGTTTGCAATATTGTCAATTTTTTCAACGGAGAGCGTGAGACAGAGGAACATTTGTCCATTAGTGTATCCGGTTTTTGGATATGGAAATCGAAAGTTTTCATTCTCGACATCATTGATAGTGGAAATAATAGGGAAATGAGGGAGGGAGTGAATGAGCCAAAATCCACCAGCTGCGGTCGTCTTTATCACTCCTTTTGTATGACCGTTATTAGCTATTGAAGGTCCTGAAGGAGGCTGGTCGTTGTAAAAGACATATGCCAAATTGTCTTTCTATTGTTCAACAAAAAGTCTCATTACAATTAAAACATCTTTCTAAATATGTTTGGAAATAATCAATTCAAATATTAACGATCAAATTGTTTGGAAATGAACTTGAGTGGTGAGTGAAGTTAGCGTGTTGGCGATTATGGACTCATTTCCGTCGATCATTTTCTCAGAAAACTTCCATTCGATGAATCCGGGGAGAAAGTAATAGTAGCCTGCTCCTCTTTTTAAATTCACATTCTTGGACTCTTCAATTTTAGGTAATTTGTAGGCAAAAAACCTGTTAAGCGACAAACAGAATGACTACGTAAACACATAGTTGTAAAAATGCAAAACAGGTAAAATGTAAATAGAATTGACAAAACATCATCTCACTATGTGGCATGTTACATATGTTTATGTTCTATTATTCTTTACCAGTCAATGTTGTTGTTGAATTCGTCTTTACATTTGAGACTGTCACACCAACCAAGATTTATTAGGACGATTAAAATAACAAGAAACTTCACATTAAACATGGTCAAATCAATCTTTCGCTCCAGTTCAAATTTTTGTAAATTGACAATTTCTTATAAATATTTTAAGATCTTTGAGAGAAAAATTAATTTCAGTTTATTAATAAAAGTAATGAATATAAAGACGTGTTTTGTGTTTGAAAGAAATTGCTCCTTTAAAATTATGTCATTTCAGTTAAAGACCTGTATAATAACTAAATAAGTGGGACTGAAGAAAAACGTGAAATGGAAGAATTAATATGCTCTATTTAATCCTGAAGAGAAAATTTCGTTTCAATATCACAAGATTGCATATGTTTACATTTTTAACGATTATTGGTTCACAAGTTAAAGTTTGTTAAGAACCAATAATAAGCTATTCAATTTACTCTAGATAAAGATTTGTGAGTTAATCTTGAAATTATTTAATATTTATCATACATAACTTATTACAATTCAATATCTCAAGGCTTGAGATCTTTGAAGCAACCTATGACCCTCAGCTATTAATATTCATATCAGTATATTTGAGATACAGTACATCCGACCTCCCGGTCATAAGATTTCATCCGACTTCGTCCTAATGGGGATGATTGAACTTTTAATCCTAGCCCATGTGGCGGTCGATCCTAGTCGAATCTAAATTCTGCGCCGTTTGTGACGTAACCCTGACACATTTAGACATTTTTTTTCGCCCTTGAATTCTCCACGTTCTCTTCCCATTCATTCCAACTCTTATTAATCTAGAAATTACTTTAGTCTGGTGGCGAGCTAGTTGAAAAGCGCAATCACGATTCCTTCGAACTCAGTGTCTCTGCTAGTGTGACGGTGGCGGGGCTGAAGACTGAAGGCCTTCCACGCGATCGTCTCACAAACATTCGTGGCAATAAACAAAGAAATTCCTCTGCTAAGTTCCTATCCCTTTTGCAAAAATTCGTCCAAGAGGAGCAGATGAGACCGGCCATAAAGAGATGGATGATGATCAAATGACACTCGCCGGTCCTATGCCCAAGTCTGCAGGATCTCCGACTGGCTCCAATCCTCTGACCTTTTTCTCTGATGGCTTCATTTGAATCACAATTATAACTCCTTTCAGCATGACTAATAAGAGTTAATTGGGCAATCAAAGATTTAGTTAGATCACACCTCTGGTTGTTTGGTTTGGTTTGTTTAGACTCAGTAAATCCATAGATTGTGAGGCCTGCGCAAATGCGTGTCCTGGCATACGTCACAGCGTGTCGTCATCAAAAATAGACCTTGTATATTTGATGATCGTTGATCCCAGCCTAAAATCGAAGCATGAATAAAATAAAACGTCGTGAACTAGGCACGGAATCTCAATTTACCCCACCGGATGAATTCTTATCGGATAAGTATTTCTTATATGTATTCATATATGATTAATTTAAATAAGAGTATGATTGGGGTTTTTAAGATGAAATGAATGAAATAAATAGTCAATTTATATATTTAAATATTTTTCGGATTTTCACAACTTGTATGTGACGACGCTTTTCCTTCTTTCAATGTATGTACCTACATAAATATTGTATTCGCTCTGCTGTTGCTGGTTATCTCGTAAATGCTTGATATTTGAATATTGACTTTTATTAGACAAATACAAATGTATAAGTGATATCGTTACCATTAAAATAATTGTTTAAATAACTATAGAACAAATACAAATGTGTCTTTGGCTTAAGAGCGGAGCCGTTATCTATATCCATGGCTTGGAGTTGTAGAGTTAGCATCGGGTCCATATTTCTCAGAAGGACCAAATTGCAGGGCATATCTAAATGTAAGAAGGAGCTTTGAGAGAACGTTATTACTGGACTAAATATACAAGAACGGAGATTATACTTAAATGAATCTTAGTGATTATGGAAGGATGGATGGGCCAAAGAAGATTTGGGATGCTGGGAGCCCTCGAGAGGCTCCTTGTCGAACTCTTTGGCCAAGGCGTGTCTGTGAGTATTTGTGTGCGCTTGCGAAGCTCTGGAGAATCCACGAGAGTCTACGCCATCGACCAGAAGTTCTTTTCCCATCCGCTTCCCACCCAGAAGCTTCTCATTCAGATACCTCTGGTCCTTTCTCGTTTATTTCGGCCAACCTCCTTCTCAAGAAATCTATCAAGATGTCGAAGGGACTAGCGGATCCAATGTCTTTTATGAAAGACTTCGTCGCCGGCGGTATTTCGGCTGCCATTTCAAAGACGGCCGTAGCACCCATCGAGCGAGTCAAGCTACTTCTACAAGTCCAACATGCTAACAAACAAATGTCGCCAGATAAGCATTACAAAGGTGAGCCCTTGCCAATTAATTCTCCTATGTACTATGCGGGGTCTCGGGACGATGGCGAGAAAGGTGGGGCAGGGTCGGTCGGCGGGCCAGGGTCCGAGCTGGAGCTCCCGAGGAGTCAAGGCCGCGTGCGGGGGATCGAGTTAGGTCCGGTGCCGGCCGGCAACCCATCTCCATATTATTTAAATAAGAACCAGAGGTGTGGCCCAATGGGTCTGGGTTGGACACCTTGGATTTCTTCCTTCCACCTCGCAGGCTCTCACCTCCCGACCTCGGGTGGATCTAGGTCACTAGAGAGAAACCATGGGCGAGCGAGGGGCCTGCGAGTGAAGGACGGTTTTTAAAATTAGCCTTTTGGCTCTCCTCTATTAAACCTCAAAGGAGAATGGAATGCAAAGTGTTACATATTGTACATTTTCAACCACCATGATCCGATTTAATGTTAGCACGTCCGCGTAGAGGGACTTGGAGAGTTTAAAAGGCCGAATGGATGTATTTCGGTTTATTGGTGGCTGATGGAGATCGGAGGTCCATTATGTAAAACGGGATTTCATTTGCAGGTATGGTCGACTGCTTCACCCGTATTCCAAAAGAACAAGGGTTCTTGGCTTTCTGGCGAGGAAATTTGGCTAATGTTATCCGATACTTTCCGACTCAGGCGCTCAACTTTGCCTTCAAGGATAAGTAAGTGAAGTTAGGTGTGGAAGAGTCAGATGATGAAAAGAATTCTCCTTGGATTGAGTTGAAGCCTGGGCGATCCGCCTCTGACACACTGTGCCGATTCTCAATGCCAAGAAGGAAACTTGAATAACTCATTCTATTCTACTCATTTACTCGCACTTTCCATCTCTTGAGAATCTCCCCAATCGTCTTCGCCGCCGACTGGGGCTCAAATGCCTAATTTTACCATTCTTTTCAGGTATAAGCAGGTCTTCTTGGGAGGCGTCGACAAGAGAACCCAGTTCTGGAGGTACTTTATGGGAAACTTAGCTTCTGGAGGTGCTGCCGGAGCCACTTCACTGTGTTTCGTATACCCGCTCGACTTTGCTCGAACTCGGTGAGAGCCAAATGCTAATGCCAAGTCAAAGAGAGTGAAGCATAAGCCTAATTCCACGTGGATTTCACAATAAGTGAGGTTCATTTAGGAGTCCATGCACTCATTTGTGCATTTCCTTTTCAAATCCAATTCCCATATCCTCTTTAACTCACTCACACACGAGCTCGTTTCGGGAATCTATAAAAGGCCACATGATGCGAAATGAATGAATTCCTGGAATACATGTATGCCAAACCCCTCAAACATCGCTCACATCTCAATTTGTATTACAAAGGACAGAGTGGCGTCATAAATAAGATATGCTCGTTCGAGTTGAGATCCAAAGTCCAAGATTAGACATGTGGAAGTATTAATATATTCAACCATGGGAAGTCAAGTTTTTATCGTGAAAGTTGAGAAGAGCAATTAGTTGCTTTAGTAGACACAATAATTGTGACCTCTGTCTTGTGGAATGAGTAGTTTCACAGACATTGCTTTCCTCATACTCTTGCTCACCATATCTCATTCAAGTGGAAATGAGTGTGACAATTGAGCCTTGTAATATTGAAATTGTGATTAAATTGATTAGATATTTATTTATGCCCATTAAGCCCTGGCTATTTATTTTTAAGACTTCATTATCTTTGTAATGCCGAAATGCAGAATTTTGTTTGCCTTTGTTCCAACTATGTAAATATACATGGGCTGAATTTAATTATCATTGTATTCAGAATTAATTAAATGTTTACACAATTTTATTTCCATGTAATATTTTAAGATCATGAGCTATTTAGCCTACACATGAATTACTTTTAACTTGATGAATATGATTAATACATAAAGATTAAGTTTTGTATCTAGAATAAGTATTTTTATATAATTCGTCCTTACTCATTAAGATAAATAGTTTACATACAAACTTTAAACGTTCATTTAAAATTGCGTTTTTTTAAAATTAGGCTTGCAGCTGATATTGGAAAAGCTGGAGCTGAGAGAGAGTTTAGTGGTCTCGGTAATTGCCTTTCAAAGATCTTCAAGTCTGATGGACTCATGGGACTTTACCGTGGATTCGGTGTATCCGTGCAAGGCATCATCATCTACAGGTATTATCAATTAATATATGATCAAGAATTTTCATTATTTAAATATTCTTGATTTAAAGGCTAATTGTATTTCAACTCCTTTATTTGTTTGTTCTAGGGCCGCCTACTTCGGTTTCTTCGATACCGCAAAGGGAATGTTGCCCGACCCCAAGAACACTCCGTTCCTCATTTCCTGGGCTATTGCCCAAACTGTGACGACAGTGGCTGGAATCGTGTCCTATCCATTCGATACCGTGCGTCGTCGTATGATGATGCAATCTGGACGTTCTGACAAGATGTACAAGGTGAGAGTTGAAACGAACTTGGTTTGGCTTCCATTTCAAATTAGAAATTAATGCGTAGTTTATATTTTCAGTTAAAATTATCTAATGAATTAAAGATCTTCAGTAACAATGACCTAATTCACATTACTTATTAGAACACCATGGATTGCTGGGCTAAGATCTACAAAAATGAGGGAGGAAATGCGTTCTTCAAGGGGGCTTTCTCCAACGTGCTCCGAGGAACTGGCGGTGCTCTTGTCCTTGTACTTTATGACGAAATTAAGGACTTCCTTTTCTAAGGGAGCTTTTGAGTAGCAGAAAAAAAACATGTGAATTTTCTTGTTAAGAAAAGTCAAGAAACAGTAGCCGTACTCTTATCATAAAAACAAAAATCTAAACTATCTTGAATTCAGAATATGTTGTAGAGACACATACCTATATTATGAGAAGGAGGATTAATAAATGAATGGATTAAGAATTGGCCGAGGAATTCAAATTGTTGAGTTAAAAATGTCATTTATTCTTTCATTATCTTTCATATTCATATAAATATGATTAATTGTTTTTCATCAACTTCCTCTTATAAGGTCATATAACATATTAAGCAATGAACTTTTAATTGAGCTTGCATTGCATTTTCTATTATTTTATTAAATATTGTAGAAAGAGGCCAGCGGTTCGGCAACTTATTAGTAGTTTATACAATTATTTAGAAAATATATAATAGGTAATAAGTAAATATGGTATAAATCAATTATCCTTTTGATCACTTTAAAGTCAATGATATGTTTAATTTTTCTAAATTCAAAGAAACTATTTTTTAAATCCTTAATTTAATTTGGAATGATTTAAAAATGCTAATATTATTTATCAATCTAAATATATAACCAAATAAAAAAATTATAGAGAGAGTTTAGATTAAATAAACTTGATCGCAATTATAACCTATATTGGTTATATAACGTTATAAGAATAAATTCCTTTTTATTGCGACATGATAAAACTCTAATGTGTTTCTAGTTATTCATATTTCTGTTACCCCTTTAATATTTATTAGACATATGTC